>JAJJWM010000201.1:0-51847 GCA_021655865.1 Fusarium guadeloupense | reverse complement strand
AAAAAAGTAAGCGAAAGCAGTCAGTTCTTATTCGACCCTGGGGCGAGTTCACAATGCTCGGGCCCATATAGCCCTTGTCAAGACTCAACTATAACTTCTTCATTGCCCTGCTACGCAAAAATACCACGAGATCCTCAGAAATTCAACACCTTAAGCGTTACCTCGTGGGGGCGCAAAGTCATCCCCATCTCCCCGCAAACCCCAACCCCCAGATTAGCCTGATTGAAGCTCCCCCGCAAAAAGCTATGCATTTCGAAGCTCTTCGTTGGTGGAATATTATAACCCGATCTGGCTTTGGTTGACTACGACGGCACCCTTGCCGTTGGCCATACTATCACGGCACTTGACATCCGAGTCCATGCTTTTCGAGTGCAGTTCTTGAAAGATGATTTGTGGACTTACATGATAGTCCTGAGATCGTCCTATTCATGCTTTCTCTCAGAGCAGGGGGTTGACGATGCATGTGGTATTCGGAAAAGCAGCACATCGAATTCGCTATATAAAGACATAATTCCTTCCGTTACAAAGATGGACTTCGCTACGAAACACATGATTAGAGATGAAGAGCTTCATTGTAAAAGCAGCCCTTGTTGCTGCAACTCTATTATCGGCGGCAAACGCATCCCATCCCAAAGGACCAGTCGACACTTACAGAAAATGTCAACGACAAACAAAACGTCCTACCGAGGGTTGTCCCAAGGGAACCCTCTACGTAGCCAAGGATGACTCCCGGGCCGACTTTGACTCTATTCAAGACGCTATTGACTCCTTGGGCAACACCACAACCGCTGGCCACATCCTGATTGCCCCAGGAAACTACACAGAGCAACTGAACGTCACCCGCAGAGGACCTCTTCACTTGATCGGTGCCTCAAACCTACCTTGGAAGCGCGAGCTCTACGCAGACATTGATATCAACACGACAGCGCAGAACGACGTACAGATATGGTGGAACTCAGCCAATACTAACAATGGCACATTCATCGACAATGTCTTCTCTGGCGTTTTGACCATCGGGCCTACACTCAATGCAACGTTCACAGGTGCAGGTCCCACGGGGTGGCCTATTCCGGCTGGTACTCCGTTTGGATGCACTGATTTCCGTGCTTATAACATTGATTTCAGAAATGACTTTGCGCCACGCGCTGCTGGTCCGGCTCATGCGGTGGGTGTGAGTAGGGCTAATGCTGGGTTCTACTCTTGCGGATTCTACAGCTATCAAGATACTGTGAGTTATTATACTTCTGATGAATGGCCTCATTGCTGACTTGAAATAGGTATATGTTGGTAAACTTGGAAATGCCTTCTTCTATGACAACATCATTGCTGGACAAACAGACTTCCTCTACGGCTTCGGTACAGCATGGATCGACCGATCAACGCTTTCACTCCGAAACTGCAACGGCGGCATCACAGCGTGGAAAGGAACCAACACGACATTCACAAACAAGTATGGCGTATACATCGACCGCTCAAAAGTCATCCCCTCAAACTCTACCATTGCCAACGACCTAGTGGGCAAGTGTCCGCTCGGCAGGCCGTGGAACTCACAGCATAAATCCATCTTTATGCAGTCCTACTTTGACCCCGTTGTCAAGCGTTCTGGGTACATTGAATGGAACCCCGCTACCCCGCGAGTGGATAATTATACGTTTATGGCTGTTTGGAAAGACTATGGTCCTGGTTATGATTTGGAGGCTTTGAAGGGGAGCAACGTTACAAAAGTGTTGTCTGATAAGGAGGTCAAGCCCTATAGATCTCCTGCGGATGTGTTTCAGACTCCTGAAGGCAAGTTTGGTAATGTTCGTTGGATTGATGAGAAGGCGATGTAGTGATCGAGCATGTTTCTGGTAGAGGTATATAGTTGAAAAATACCAAAGACTTTCAGGTTATTTAATCAATATTGCAGTTGAGCTGAATAATACAGAAAGATTTACACAAAGTAAGCGTGTATTTACGGTTCAGTTATCAAGGTTAAATAGCTTGGATATTTTCCCATGCCGCTGCTCATCTCCTTAACCATGCCGAGATTACCACAATGAGTCCTCACTCTACATTTAATTGATTCATCAACCAATCCAACTGCCAAGTAAGCGAGAATTCTTCAAGTTGCTCCAAGCGAGATGAGGGTCAGAATCCATCTGCAGGGGTTTAACTGATCTATCCAATAACGCTCTTCAGCACATTGACGGCCCCTTGGTTTGTTTGCGGGGTAGAGACGCCAAGTTATTTAGTTGGACGATCAAAGAATCGAGACTGGAGTGTTGGTTCAACAATGGACTCAAGGACGAGCGGAACTTAGTTAACGATAGAAACAAGATAAGGTTGAGGTCTATTTATCTTTCATTCTAAGACTTGTCATAATACGTGTAAACGAAAAACAAGCTCCAGTGACAGCTCCAGTGACAGCTCCACTTGCCTCAGCCCTACAACTTGGGCATCCATACTGTATACAGCTCACAATACCAAGTGGCAAACAATCTGTTGGCTCACAACACAACACGACATCCAGGATGTTCCCGAGCCACCTGAACCGCAGCAGCCGCCGCAATTCAAGGCCCCTGACAGTACTTGGCTTACACTTACACCCTTTTCAATCCCATAACTAGAGCCCATATCTCACCGATCGACAACTCCCAACCCTCTTCCTTACACGTCTCTTCTTGAGGCTCAAAGAGCGCCTCAAGATGCCCTGACGAAACTATGGGCTACTCAGGAGGCGACGACGACTCTGCCGGACATGGTCTCACCTCAGCCATTCCCATCGCCGTATGCATGGGAATTTCTCTCTACAACGTCATCGAGCTAAACGTTCTTATCCTTACAACCTTCAAGACCCGACAAAGCCTTTACTTTTGGAGTTTTCTCGTCGCTACCAATGGAATTGCTCCTCATACTGTTGGCTTCATGCTCAAGAACCTGGTCTTTTCGGATAATTTTATTCTATACATTACTCTTATCTCTGTGGGATGGGTTATGATGGTTACAGGTCAGTCGCTTGTGTTATACTCGCGACTTCACCTCATCTTCTGGAACCAATTCTACCTAAAACTCGTGCTGGCCATGATTATCACCAACGCTGTCATCTTACATATTCCGATCATTATTCTCATGTACGGCGCTAACAGCAGCGATACGAATCCTTGGGTTCATCCTTATCAGATATACGAAAAGATCCAAGTCACCTTGTTTTTCTTCCAGGAGCTCATCATCTCGGCAATCTATATTAAGGCGTGTTCTTCCTTTTTTGGAACCGAAGGACTTTTGTACCGAAAAGGCGTGCGACGAATGCGCCAACATCTTCTTTTGGTCAACGTTGTTATTATCATCCTCGACATTCCGATATTAGGACTTGAATTCGCCGATTTGTATGACATCCAGACTGCGTACAAAGCGCTCGTCTACAGTATCAAACTGAAGCTTGAGTTTAAGCTCTTGAACCGTCTTGTTAAGGTAGCGAAGGGAGACGACACTCTCAATCCACCTAGCGACAGCCGGACTACGACCAACCTGCGGATGAACATGTTCAACCAGGACAGGACGAAGCCCAGGAACAGGAATAGCGGGATTGGAAACACAGAGAGGAGCATTGGCCATAAGAGAAGGGGAAGAAGAGGGTCAGGTTCAGATGATGGGGCTCTGATAACTACAGACATATCAGTGAGCTGTGTTAAGCGCAGGGAAGATGACAATGAGAGTACAGGACGAAGAATGTCTATATGATGCACAGCGGAGCAAATGACTACTGACGTTTTCAACTTCTGTCTTCCACCCAGCATAGTGTCTCAAGTTCTGTTCCAAACGGGCTTGTGAGAACGACTTGCACCGAAAACAGAGTTTTGTTATAAGTAAATCGGAAAACGTACATAAACCATTATGAGAACATTAGTAAGTGTGAAACTCAGGACATTTCCCCTTAAAATCGCGTTTGAAAGTCATTAAACTCCTAGAGACAGTGGTCTCAGGGAAATTATCTTTGCAACTTCAGTTGCACCTGGCACTCAGGAGGCCGTTTCCAGCAAAAGTAAAAAACAGTATTCTACCGGCAGTTCTCAGGACAGACATATGGCTGAAGTACATATAGACAATGTCTGAGGTTTTTTTTTTTTTTTTTTTTTCACTCGGTGTCTAGTCCAAGTCATGGGCTACGGGACCTCAGTAAGGATAAGAATGTAAGCTTTTTGAGATAAATGACCTCTCATAGATGAGCGATGAGACTCTGGGCCCATAATCCAGATATAATTTAGGTTATGCCTAAGATAGGGGACGAGATGCCGTACTGGCATCAGCTGTGGATCTCCGGGGAATGACGGTGGTCATCAACGAGTGCTAATACTCAGTAGCTGCTCTATCTACGACGCGTTGGTTATGTGACGATATGCACCACATCTGCCAACGCAAGGACGGCGTTCTCCTCGTATATAAAGTCTTTGAATAACAGAAATGTATTCCATTACGGCTCTGTGATATTGAATACTTCTCTGCTTAGTGGTTCCTCAACGGCATGATGTAATGGAGTTCAACACGGCTAGCGTAGGTCTGAAGTCATCCCCTTATTTCCATCTAATTCTAAGTTTCAACCCCTTATCACCTGTCATCTAACCAATCGTTAGGCGCGCTAACCGTGTCGAATTTCGTGAGTATTTACAATATTTTTAGCATGAGTATGTTTAGCTCGACTAGACCGTTATGCTCCGTGACGTGACAACCACAGCACTTTATGCATATAATTTGAAGTAGACCTAGACTTAGCAAGCAAAGAAGGGCGTAAGATCGGCCGTTCTAGACCCCGACTGGGTAACCTACGCGATGACCTTGCATGCGCGTTGCACATTTGGTTTTCAGCTCTGACATGGTACCCCTCAGCACAGGGTCTTCGCGCCGTACCTAGGCTCCTAGAGAGTTTGCATTTAGACGATAAACAGTATTTTTGCTTCTATCATTTCAAGCCACTAAACTCTTAGAACAATATGAAGGCGTTAGAGGTAACGCCGTCGATAATCTCCGAGTGATCACGGAGCACATATCGAACCAAAACCTATCGTGACAAGCCATGGTGAATCCAGACAAAGACCTCTCAAGCCACGTTGGGAAAGTAAAGCTGATCAGACCATGAGTGTAGTTCAGGAATGTGAAAGCCTGATGCTTGGCACCAATTAACCCTTGCATCAATATCAGCCCAGCAGTCGCTAGTAAATTTGTCAACTTCAGCCGCACCGAACAAGTAAAGCTGAAACCCCGCCCCAAAGATGAAGATTGTAATCTTTTCCACTCTTCATCTCGTCTTGTGTATGGTTTGGAAGACGTTGTCAACATGAAACAGTTTTCGTATTATGTCCTAGCCCTCAGCTTCTGGGCCGTGGTAGTTCACGGTCTAGCAATCTCTGAAGCCACGAAACGACGTTATGTCGGCTATCTCGCCCAGCCTGATCCCACGCCCATGGCCAAAATGCTCGATCTTCGACATTATGAGCTGGGCAAGCGACAGGCTACAGAAGAAGCCACCACCTTCAGCGTGGTCATGGCTCCTGATTCAACATGCGGATTTCTATCGGGCTCCGCTGGAGCTGGCGTGGCATGCACAAACGGCGAGAAATGCAGCTGGGAAGTTTCTCAGCTCAACATCATCTGGTGTGGCCTGACTGCCTACAATCAATGTTATGATAGGACCCAGGCTCTAGACACGGAACTCTGTAACGATGTCTGCCAGAGCAACTCTTTCAACCTTCTTTGGTAAGAAGTCACGTCTGGTTGAGTTCCACGTTACTGATGGTGAATAGTACCGCGACATCAGCACCATACTGCAGAACGTACGCCTACGAATCGGGTGTAGTGGGCTTTGGATGCGCATCGTCTTCGCTATCAAGAGCACAGAGCGTGTCGTTCACCTACGATGATCAAGATAATCGCAGTTTTTCGACAACGTTGGTTATCGATGGTCCCACAAGCACCGAAGAAGAGACCACATCGACAACGGATACTGCTGATCCAACCGAGCCTACAGAACCGACAACTACCCAAGATCCCCCACCCGTTGAAACTACCGATCCACCTAAACCAAAGAAGGATAACTTGGGAGCAATCATCGGAGGTGCTATTGGAGGATTTGTTGTGCTTTCACTTGTTATTCTGGGTGCAATCTGGATGATCCGACGAAGCAAGAAGCGCGACAATCCTTCTCCTCCTGCTCCTGCTCCTCCCCCTCCTCCTCCTGTACTTCAACAGCAGCAGCCTGTAGTGGTTCCACCTCCTAATATTCCCGAGGCCCCCGCGGATGAAGTACCGCCGATGAGTCAACACTTTTCAAAGTCTGGAGTATCTTCGCCAACTCAGTCCGAGTGGAGGGAGTCTATGATTACTGTTCAGAATACAGCCAGCCCCGTCTCGGAGCAGAACTGGCCGGGCCAGTATCCAAATGAGAATCAGCCAACTTCATATCAAGGACCGCCGCAATATTTCAATTATAACCGTTGATCGTGGACGGTTCTAGAGGCTTGGATATTATCTTGGTTTGCATTGTCTTTGACAATGGCAAAATTGCAGGATGTAGTTACAAAGTTTATCTGCTTGGCTATCAATTGATGCGATGCACCTTGAAATCTTGTTTTAAAGCACAGCATATGCATCTACGTGATAATCAAGCACCGTTAGACATTTCCCAGACTGCCGCGGGAAATTGGACTGCAGATCTGGGAACAAGCAAGTCTCAACTGGTACCAACACGAATTTATTATGCATAAGAGCAGATGAACCTGGAATTGGATGGGAGACTCTACAACACAAGTGGGAATCCATCGATCTGAAAACCAACGACTACACGAACCCTGATATGGATTTTCCATTGTGCGATGTTGTCCTCGAATTTGACCCTTCGTGGAATGATTGGATAACAACACAAGAAGCTCATTACTGAATCGAGCAATATTCCCCGTCCTTGACTTTTCTGATAAGAATGCTCTTTGTCTATGAGCCTGATCGCAGGCTGCACATGGGGTTTGCGTGCCAGATCAAAGAAATACGATAGAAAAACTATAAACCTCATAAGCCTATCATGGGGGGGTTTTGTGACTGCGACTACGATTATGTTCAGATCAGCCCTAGCACCACGAATAAGGAAAGATCTATACATGGAAGTCCTGTTTGCGAGTTTCTAGATCATCTTGATAGACTACTCGGGGAAACACTGAGCGAGCTTCGCTTTGGGGACCAACGGTTTTTCATAAGGGCAGATGGTGATTATCATGACATCTCGGTCAGGAGAATGACTTACGTTCTTGCTCGGCGAGACAACCAAGTTATAGACAAGAAATATTAGTCTAGTGCGCTATTATGATATAGAATACAAAGTTTCAACTGAAGACTTAGCTCTTGCTGCCATTTATGTAAGTTATAACCGAGAGGCTAACGAAGATGGAAGTCTGATGTTGGTCTCCCTGTCCCTAAGCATATCCAATATGCCCTCCAGCCTGTTAATCATGTTCTCAGGGCCTATATAGGGGTACTTTCGGGTCTTGAGATGCCTGTATATTCGGTTGGAGTGAGGATAAACGTAGAGCTGTCTAAGATCAAGAAATCGAGGAAGGCCACGGGGAGCTTAAATTCTTCTGGCTAAACACTGTTATATATCGCTTCGATACATATATTACTTCATGTCTAAATGTAGTAGCTCACTCTTAAGTTTGAAACAAGCGACACACTTATCAAAAGTCACAATTAGCTCTAAAAGGAGCATTACAAACGTAAATATTTAAATCGCTAAATCAATTCAATCGGCTAGACAATCAATCTTGGACAAGCCTTACTCAGACCTCCATCAAGCGAGTTTGGATGACTATTAAAACAATCTTTCCGGTTTCAAAGCTCCCTTTCACCCTTTCTTACAGACGATGGCGCACCTCAAGCTCGCCAGGTGCCTGGTAAGTAGGCACCTTCATCTCAAGAGCCTCACCAGAGTAGCCAAGATCCTCAGCAACAAGCATAGCAGCCTTCTCGCCGATGAGAAGAGCAGTAGAGTACGTGTTGCAGCCCACATTATCGGGGCAGATGGAAAGGTCAGCAACCTTGAGACCCTTGACGCCGTGCACGTTGAGTCTCTCGTCGAGAACACCGTGCTTGACAATGCTGTTGCCCTCCTTGGGTGCCATGGAGCATGTGCCCAGGCAGTGCCAGGTAGACTCGGTGTGGCGTTTGACCCATTCTTGAAGAGAGTTAGCTATATTCTCGGTGTTGCAGATAGGTCAACTTACCCTCAACAGCCTTGATGTCCTTCTCGCTGTACTTGAGCTCCTCGCGGATGTGGCACTTGTTGGAGTTCAGGATATTGGCCTCGGGCTTGCGGTCGGGGTCAGGAAGAGGCTTGGACCAGCTTCCATGGGCGATACCAGCTGTGAGGTTGCCAGGGAGGGCGTATTTCTTGGTAGTCTCGAGGTCAAGATCGTGAGCACGAGCAGGGCTGTCGTAGTCAAAGAAGGGGTGCTAGGGATAGTTAGTTCACTGTCGGTATTGGTGAAGGCTGTTGACGTACCATGTTCTCAACTTCACCAGCATATGCGTCCATGCGGCGAGCTGTCTCACGAGACTTGATGTATCCCCAGACCATAGGAACCATGTCACGCTCGTCGTTCATCTATCGAGCTGTTAGTCTGTTTTACAAAGTGAGAGTCCGAATAACTTACGAAGCCAGCGTCAAAGTCGGGAGTGTCATAAGGGTCGGCACTCTTGATATGGGTGAAACCACGAGAGAAGGGATACTCGAGGAAGTGGAACATGGAGAAGAACTTTCCAGGAGGCCTGAAACAATTTAGTATCAATGCATAATACTGAATTGGAGGGAACATACAGGAGCATGTGGTCGCCAAAGAAACCGGCAATCACAGAGTAGTGCATGACAGGCTTGTCGGGCTTGTCCTTAAAGTACGACTTCCAACCCTCTGTGAAATGAGGAGTTGGCCAGCGCTCAAAGTCCTTGAGCTCCTCCTCGGTAGGTCGGATCTTGACACCAGCCTCAATACCGTTGGTAGCGAGAGGTCCAGTGCCCTTGAGGTGCCACTCGTCAAACACTTTCTGTACATGTAGTTAGCCATCTATAACGGGTCATATGTCTTGCTGCAAACTCACCTTCTGAACTTCAGGGTCTCCACGGACAAAGTCGTCGAAACTCTCGGTTTCAGGCTTAGCCCGATACACCGAGAAAGTCAGGTAATGATCCTGGAAGTTGAGACCAACACCAGGAAGATCAACCTTGGGCTCGACACCCGCAGCACGAAGCTTCTGGGGGTCACCAATACCAGAGCGCTGAAGAATCAAGGGTGACGAGAGCGTACCGCCACTGACGACAATCTGCTTCCTGGCGCGGAAGATTCTCGTCTTCAGCTGGTTGGGGTGAAGAGGCTTAGTGGGAACAGTCTGGACACCGACGGCCCGGCCGTTCTCCATGATGATCTTGTCGACCTTTGTGTTGCAAGCCAGGTACAGGTTGCTGTGCTTGGCGCGCGTGGCGTGGACGTAGGCGTGGGCAGAGTCACTTCGTCGTCCGGTATCTCTGTTGATCCACTTGAGCCAATGCTCGGCGCCGTGGCCGGTGCTGAGGTCCTGAAGATCATCAACGAAGGGGATACCCTGAGACTCGGCAGCGCGGAGGAAGTCATCCTTGATGGGGTACGTGTAGTTTCCAAAGGAGACCTTGATGGGACCCTCGAAGCCGTGAATATCTGGGTTGACGGAAGCACGTTGATATGTTTCGTGCTTCTTCATGAGAGGCAGAAGGTCCTCAGTCTTCCAGCCCTCAGCTTGGAAGTCGTCATCTGGATTTTATTAGTCATGTTTACAAGATAGAAGACGCGCGGTGATAACTCACAGTCAGAAGCACTAGCACGCGTATACATCATAAAGTTGATGGAAGAACCACCACCGAGGATATGGGCACACGGCACCACGGCCGATCTTCCAGCAAGCCACGGGCTAGGACGAGACTCGTAGAAAGAAGCCGTCTTGGAGTCAAGCTTCATGTTGCGAGGGTAGATACCAGGGCGGAACACCCATGGGTTGTTGAGGTTGCTCTCTCCGGCCTCGATCAAGAGGACCTTGAGATTATGGTCAAGGTTGGCCAATCGACCAGCAACGACACAACCACAGCTTCCACCACCGCATACGATGATGTCGAACTCCTCTGGCAAGACGCCGAGGCTGTTCGCGTACGAATTGGGTGCCGCCATGTTTGATGTCTATCCAAGAGAAGGTTTTATAGTGAATTGGTATCCAAGTTTGATATTCTGAAAATGGGAAGTCCCCAAGCTTATATATAGCCAAACTATAGCTATTTAAACGCCTCGATCGATGCAGACGTCGTGCAAGATGCCGAAAGTTTGCCGAAGTATGTCTCGAGTTGTAACGAATACTGGCTTGTCTATCAAGGCTCTTCCTCGTCAGACATGAACCCCCTCTCGAGTAAAGATTGCGGGCACCAATAACATATGCATCACCAGACCGTCTGGGGTAATAAAGATGTGGGTTACGGTTTCATTGTCATCAGCTCTGGTGGCATTGAGACGATGCTTTGGGCAGAGCTGGGCCAACCTATTGCTTGGCTGCATATCAGGGATATCATCTGCTTCGCCCCTTTGGCGTTAAACGTTTAACGTTTTCCGGGTGAGCCGTATATAATTCGACAAGCCAATTGAGTTCCTAGTTGTCAATTGAGCAGAGTAAAAGCTGGACTAACAGCGTAGCAGTTTCCATGTATAATAGACATCCGTAGCATCCGAATCTCACATCAATGATCCTTGGTCGTCTCGTGGCTCCATGGGACCGCAAATATTGACAGACGTGAAGTGTTGTAACTGGCTCGCAGATCAATGACCGAACTCGTCTAGATCTCTCATGCTGTTCTGACTCGTCAATTGCTGTATCAATCCCCGCCGGATAAAGCGAACCTCCCACCATCTTGAAGCAAGGAATCCTTGAACAGGCAACTTCCATTGTCCCGAGCCACCAGCTTCTCCTCCTCAATCAGCAGAATGCCAGAATACCAAGGCCTAGCTTGCATGTCAGATTACGACGTTTCTCCAGTATTACGGGCGTCAAGCTGTAGAAGCTACCCTTGTTGCATATGTCCAGGGTTGTTCCCGGACAAATAGGATCGTCGTATGCTACACCCGGTCCCATGTTGATGCACCCCAGAAACTGCTTCAATATGCGGGGGAAGCTGTCTCATCAAGGAAGCTCGTCTCGGCAATAGGGTTTCTCACCGGAAAAGGGATTACGGGAGGATGACGAACCGAGAGCGGAAAAGACTGACCGTGACGATTGATTGGGGGTGGAGTTGGACTTTAGTTGTAGGTTGCGGCCAATCCCCCGCATAATACTACCACTATAACCCAGATATACCAGGAGTCTATTTCTGGATACAAGCATCAACCCAGAAGAGCAAAAAGAAGAAAAGACACAAGACAAAAAACATACAACAGCGGGGATTCGCTGGTCGTCACCGACCCAACTACTAATCCGCCGGTTAGTGGCTTGACTATGGGAGAGCGGACGGGATCCCGTATTTTCCACTACCTATGGTCGTATGTGAAGGATTTCCTAGTTGCTAGGTATTAAATAGAGAGAGACTCATGACTGTCAACTCCGCACTCAATTGAACCTGTAATCCTTGTGTTGTGACCAGAACTGATAGGCTGGAGACTTTCTTCCAGTATATGCATTGCAACGCTACTCCATGTCCGCGTCAGCAGCGTATAGGTCGTACTGAATGCAACAACCCAAGTCCCTGAAGAACCGCGTTTCAGGAGACGCTGGTAAGTTCGGGTTACTCTATTCGGCTTCGATTGTCTTTGCCAAGTCTACTCAAACCCCGTGACTGCAGTGAAAAGCACTATCTTATATAAATGAACGGCAGTTGCATTTATGATGCGAAACATATTGTGAAGCAGCTAATCCTTTGACTATAAAGTAGGGGACTCCACACTCTGTTAAGCGTGGTTCTTGCGAAAACACCGCGTTGTAAACTAGGATACCTAATCACTACGGTTGATTGCTAACAGGAATAGACCGAATTACTCATAGCGTTAGGCATGTCCTAGTTCGATGCAACATAGTCTAAACAATTCAAACACACCCGCGGCATTCCGAGGTGGGCTTGAGGCGCTTGTTGACAAACAAATAGAAGCGGATTCATAAAGCATAATATAACATAAGATCTAAGTACAGATAAAGTAAACTTAGATGAACTGGTCTTATATTATTCAACAGTAAGGAACACTACGATTTTTGCACTGCTAGTGTGTTTTATAGGTGTATGGCTATTACTGCCAGTGTCTGAGAAAGATAAACATTTAAACCTCGATATGGCTAGGAGTAAATACAATCATGAGACCAGTTAGTGTGAATCATTAAGGTCTAAGAAAGAATAGACAGAGATTCAGCTAAACTCACAAACCTGCACTGAATGTCAATCAGGTTATTACGATGATTCAGTAAATAAATCCGGGTACCTGCTAAAGAGAAGCAGAACAAGCAGCGTTGCGTTGTGAGAAGTTTTGATAAAGGTATATATATCCGCAACTGTACAAATACTTATATAGGCTTACAGTAATAAGTAACCAAGTCTGGGGCAATCACTAATTTAACTATTGTAGCATTATAGTCAGACAAATTCACAGGGTAAGGTATTGATATTCAGGATAAAGAATGGCTATGACTCTAGTTGTGAATTGAATATCGTATGACTTCTAAACGGCCGGATGTATTCCGAAATCTATTTTTAATAAGACTAACTTCCTTCTCATAATAAGCATTTCTAGAATCCTATAAGTAAGAATTCAGAGACGTTCGTATAAGTGAGCCTAGACTTGGAAGGTTTCATATCAAGATATAAGTCTTGACGATATCACACACATCCCCACATGTCCATATCCTGTGCTTAACCAGTTGCGATTGCGATCAAACATGGGATTTAAAATCAGGCTCTAATATTTGAAGGGATTGAATCTGCTACAGACTGGTGTTGCTATCAGAAGACGTCCTTTTTGCCAAGTGGTGATAGATGTGTTTTCTCTATGTTGGGAAAAACTAGGCTGGTGTCTGAGATTCCCCGCCAATTTGAATCCGGCAAAATTCAATCTCATGAAAGAAAAGAAAACCACCCATTAAAAGCATATTGCGCTCAAGATGAAGTAGATATAATATGCCAAGGGAGAGTCGAGATTTTGAAACTAAACATACCTTTCATATGTTACCTGCTGATGGAAAGGACCGGATTCGTTATGTCAGACACAGCGCCCGCGTATTTCCATATATCTGTATCATAGATAACTCCCTTCTGCTGTCTTCTTGACAAACCTGGTCATGGATGTGGTTTACCAGGCAGTTCTGCATGTAGAAGGCCTCAAAAGGAAACGCGTGGGAGGAAAAATGGGATAATGATTACCAAGCTAATGATAAGATATCTCTAAATCTGGCCCAACGGGCGATACGCATGTCATAGAAATTGATCGTCGATCATGCAATCCCGACAAATAACCCCATCTCATTCCCGAGTTCTCGGACTCGCCTTGTCTTACAGCCGGTGCCAAGGAGTCATGTTAAGATTACATATGGGTCAAACCAATCTATCGATTATCTAGCCTTATGCCAGTCCTAGTCTCCGAGCGAAGGCGGCTGGGAGCCGTCCAATAGTCGTGCTTTCTCGTCCCATCTCTCTTAGTCAAAAGCCTCAGTGGAGATGATCTTGATGATGAAACTCAGGCCGAGCCAAGCCATGTTTTGTTTGCTGTTTAGAGCTCAGATTGGGAAAGTCGTCTGCAGAAGACAGGGGATAATGTTTCTTTGATGATGGCCAAGAGGGAATGTCCGAGAACAACCTTGATTGTTTCTCACCAAGATGCGCTGGAGTGATCAAGGCACGAGCCGTGCTCATGATTGACAATCTGCGACAAAACATTTTGCGGGTCCCATCTCACGACGACATCTACAAGCTCGACCGAGTACCCTACGTCACTGACATCTCTGAAAGACCCGTCAGCCTTGAATCCGTCGATAGTTACTCAATAGACTCGATCAAAACTTGATGTTGACAGAGAATAAGACGGCAGTGGCATCGAAGCGACGTTCAACTTGTCCCCTTGGTTCCAAGCCATGGCGTTGATTCCCAAGCCACGGCGTCCTCCCCCAAATTACCACAACGCTAAAAGATTAGACGAGGGGGTTAGTGCAGCCATATTTCCGTTGCTGATCTTTCACTCTTTCACTCTCTCACTCTAATGGTCGTGTTCTAGATGTATCGCTTGTCTTCCGGATCATCGGCAACTGCCAAGTGATCGAGGATATTGGATATTGTCTAGTGATTGAAGGCGTCAAACGACAGATGCACGTCAGATAAGCTGGCTGTTGGAGTTGTGGATATTACTTTCTGTGGCGTGATAAGCATCCACAACTCGATGAATGGGATTTACAAAACCGCCACGAAAAAGGAGAGGATTCACGATGCTGAGATTGATCGTATTGTATAATCTTGACTGCTAATCTAGCCAGCTCTTTGACAGAAACATGTCATGTCACGTCAACTGTCAAAATACATCATTATAGTTACACTTCAAAGCGGCAATGAAACTCTAGCCACGACAATCTCCCTCAATAGCCTTGACTTCCATCACCCAAGCACCTCGCTCGTACCTGATTCCTATTTTTATTCCCCCCCTTCCAAGTTTCCAAATGTTTCATTTCATTCCCTATATCCCAAGCCCACCGTTATAAACCCAACCGCCCCAGGGCCCAGCCAACACTAAACAAGACGAACCCCTGACTAACAAAACGCCGTCTATTCAACTATTCTCCACACCCATGACGATGGCTTCCTTTCGCAAAAAGACCACCACCGCAGGCTATCGATTTCACCAAACCCATATCAGTCGATAGCTTCAGCGCCAAGTCGAGCTGTTCGCTGTTCAGCTGAACAATGGGGTTCTTTCCCCTGGCTAGACATGTGCTTCTCCCGAACTAGAACAAAGACCGTCCAGTCGCAACGGTGCAGTGTGGCTCTGAATCCAGCTACCTCGTTTATGTTGGTAATGAAGCCGGTCATGTTGTACCAGTGGCGATGATGGTGGATGTGACGAGTAATTGCAGCTGAAGTCTCAACTATGTATATATATACATCAATCTCCTCTCATTTTTAATACTGCTTCCTCAGCGGTAACACTCCTTCTTTTCCTGCTGTTGCTGTGCGTTTCTCTTGTCACTCGTTAGACAATTTGATATCCCAACTACATTCACTCACTTCCGGGATCTTCCCACTTACAATCATTGTCATAGTCTAATATCCCCTCCTCTTCGCAAAATGCCTTCTTCAAAGGTCTTTGCGGCCATCTTGGCTGCTCTGGCCGTCGCTGAAGCCAGCCCTTGCAAGCCCAAGCCCGTCACCACCAGCGGCTCAACTGAGGCTATCCTCACAACCACCGGCACCACTTCCGACGTCGTCCTCACAATTACTGGAACAGAAACGACTGGCACTGCTACCACCGAGACTGCTGCTACCACCACCACCGAAGCAGCCTGCTCTTACTACACCCCCTACACCGAGATCATCCCCGCTGACTGCGGCAAGAAGGGCGTTGCTCCCAACTGCGCCGACAAGATCATCGGCGACCGTCTCGTCGTAAAGGATTACGCCGACTGCGGTAACAAGTGCGGCAAGACCGTCGGCTGCAAGTCTTTCTCCTTCGACTCTGCCTCCTGCGATGCCCACCAGGCTTCTTGCACTCTGTACAAGGCCCCCGTCTCTGAGCTCGGCTTCACCGAGAACAACGGCCCCCACGCTGAGGCTTTCTACGACCTTGAGCTCTGCTTTGGCTGCGGCGAGGAGCCCAGCACCACCGAGTCTTCTGCTGCTTCCACTGAGACTGGGAAGGCCAGCACCACTGAGTCTTCTGCTGCTATCACTGAGACTGAGACCACTGCTACATCTGGCACCGAGACAACTGCCCAGACCACCAACACGGAGACGACAACTGCCCAGACTACCAACACGGAGACGACAACTGCTGCTGCCTCAACTGAGACGTCTGAGACCGAGACTCTCACCACTACCAACACCGAGACTACCACTGCTCCTACGACCACTACCGCTGCTGCTACCACCACTGAGGCAATCTGCACCGCTTACACTGCCATCCCCGAGGCTCCCGTCGAGAACTGCTCCAAGAAGGGTCGTTCCAAGTTGTCCAACATCCAATACGCCCTCGACGCCAAGAACGACATCCCCAGTGCCGCTGCCTGTGTTGCCAAGTGTGGTGCTCTCAACGGTGATGCCACTGTCTGCAAGTCCATCTCCTACTCTTCCCACGAAGGCTGGTGTCTCCTCTTCTCGGTCCCCATTAGCGAGCTCAGCATCGAGTCTTGCCAGGAGGGTGACACCGAGTATGAGTATTCCGACTTTGAGGCTTGCTACTCTTGCGATAACGAGGGTGCTCCCACAACCACTGACACTGCCACCACTACAACTGAAGCTCTCACCACCACCACCGAGGCTACTACGACCACCGAGGCTACTACGACCACCGAGGCTGCTACCACAACTGAGACTGATACCACAACCACTGAGGCTCTCACTACTACAACTGAAGCTCTCACCACCACCACCGATGCTACTACCACAACCGAGGCTCCTACAACCACAACCGAAGCCGCCACAACCACAACCACCGAAGCCGCCCCCGTCTGCACAAACTACGTCCCTATCGAGAACCCCCCTCGCAGCTGCGGCGCCCAAGGCAAGGTCGAGTGCAGCGACTCGGAGAAGCTCGGCCCCTACACATCCTCCTCTTCCGCCTCCGAGTGCGGCAAGACCTGCGGCGCCACCACCGGCTGCAAGGCTTTCTCCTTCAAGCTCACCCGCTGGGGCGGAAAATGCCAGCTGTACAAGTCTCCCCTCGACTCTCTCAGCTTCGTCCCCTGCCCAACTGGCGTTGAGTTCTACGATCTCGACTCCTGCTACACCTGCTCCTCCGACGAGACCCCCGTCGAGCCCCCTACATGCCCTGCCTACGTCCCCGACTTTGAGTCTTGCGGTCGGGACACGCACTGCGGCACTCCTGGCTCCATCTGCAAGGAGACAAAGGTCGGCCACGGCGACACCTCTTGCGTTGAGAACTGTGCCAAGAGCTGTATTGAGCACGGAAACTGCGACATCTTTAGCTACAAGCCTGCCACCAGCTGGAGCAAGGCCAAGTGCTACCTGTACAGTGCTGGTGAGGTTGTCAAGGACTACAGGTCCAAGACCAAGTACTACGAGCCCAAGTGCTTCAAGTGCGAGAACAGGCCCGTTCTCTTCTAAGCGTTGGATCGTGAGATGTTGTGTCAATGATGAGCCTAGAAAGGCCTTTTTTCTTCACTTTCTAGACTCTTTGTTTCGGAGGGGATTTTTGAATAGCATTTTTATGTAATTATTTTACCGTCTACTTTAGACATGAACATATGAATCTAGAAAAGGACATATGAATTTTGACAACCATTTGTTTCTGATCTGAACTGTGATTATATCTTGATTTGACATCCGAGTGTAAGATGGGAAGCCCTTGTACTCTTGGCCATATAATCAACGCTCAGCTTAGTTCCTCCATCTAATAAAAGGCTTAAAAGCCATCAATATGTGGCTTCTGCCCATATGTATCCTTTGTTTCCCCTATTACTCCCTAGAATCGTGGCGCTTTGCTTTGTTTACTCCCGAAATCTGTCAGGCATCATATCTGTTATATTACATTAATTTACATAGCACCATCAACTGACATTCCAACCGCCTACGCTTTACCTCTTCCCCACAACCCATCCGAAACCCCAACCATCTCACCATTCATCCTTACACCAGCACTTTAACTCCCCTGACTCCCCTCCCCAGCCCTATACCCCTTAGGCAACACCTTCTGCTCCTTTCCCATAACCACTACAACCATTAGCAACTCTCCCAATCACCACCACCATCGAAGATAACTCACATCGCTGAAACAGCTCCCAACCCAAAACAAACACAATCGGTAGCGCAATCATACCCTTCAACCATCCCCTCGCCGCACGATCATACCTCTTCTTATACTCCTCCGCTGCAATCTGCCTATTCGCCTTGTCCGTCGTCTCGTCACCGCTTGAACCCTCCGTCTGCAGACGCACCCTCACCGGGTCTTTCTTGCCTTCGACTTCTGGATTTGGAACTCTTGCGCGGCGCTGTATTGTTGTTGAGAAGGTGCATGTCGAGGTAGGGAATTGCGGTTGAGGTCGGAGGGCGAGGGGTAGATATTGGAGGCGGGGGATTCGGTAGAGGGCGTTTGATGCCATTGCTCGTGGCGCGGTTCGTAATGACATTCTATCAGCGATTACTTTGTGTATTTCGGGTGCAATTGGCGAATGTTAAAGTGTGCGACGTTGTCTGGGACTCATGAGTGGTAGTTGACGGTCGAAAGATTGAACATACAGAAAAGATCGAGCTCTTATCGATAAAGCGGCAATCCTCAACTAGCCATCACCACCAAACAACATAAGTGCGATTAGTGTCCAGCCAGCCACCCTAGAGCATTTGGCACTCAGCGGCGAATTTACTTAATATTAATATTTTTTTATTTTATTTTTTTATTTTTAGATCTTGAAGGCATTTTCAAATGTTGTTATAGCTATTCAAAGCTAGGCTAAAGCCTTGTTTAGAAGTATTTGTCTTGCTAAATCCACTAGATACTGCTAGATGCTCCGGGTTAAGGTGCACGTAATCACTTCTAACATCACAGCCAATACATGCGAATATTCAATTCAATGTCAAATCTTCAATGTTAACCAGCATTTTGCCAGTATTTTAATTATACAATTATCTGATTTCTTCCCAAACGCCTTTTGCAATCATCTTCCATTTACAGCCTTGTAATAATCCCCTAATCAGTCGTCATCAGTGTATTGAGGACCACTCGCCGCAGGAGTCTCCGGTGGGCCGTATGCTGCAGGAGTAGGAGCACTGTAATAAACGCCAGGTGTAGGAGCTCCGGCTGGAGTTGGAGCCGAGTCTGCTCCCCATCCACCTTGCCAGCCTCCAGGTGTCGGTGCGGTGACAGCAGGAGTAGGTGCTGAAAAAGCGCCGGGTGTAGGAGCGTTCGCGGCACCAGGAGTTGGGGCACCCAGTGCACCGCCTGCAGCAGGCGTGGGAGCATCGTACGCGTTTGAACCTGATGCGCCAGGCGTGTATCCCCAGGTATCATTGCCACTTGCTCCAGGGGTTGGTGCAGCTACTCCTCCCCAAGCGGGAGTCTTGGATCCAGAGCCCCAGCTGTCTCCTCCGCCTCCATATGCAGGTGTACGCGATCCAGCACCAAAGGCATCGCCTGGAGCAGGAGTTCTTCCACCAGCCTGCCAAGCAGGTGTACGCCCGCCAGAGCCGTAAGCAGTACGGCTGCCATCGTAAGGGTTGACTGTTCGCGAACCATCGGCCCATGCAGGTGTTCGAGCACCAGACATGTCTTGGGCCTTCCAAGCAGGAGTTCGTCCACTTGCCGCAGGTGCTGTCTCATGTTAGCATCAAGAAACCACTCCAGCTGTCAAAACACTTACTTCGCGATCCCCAAGCGGGCACTCGATCGGAACTGGCACTTGCCATAGGCGTACGAGAACCTCCCTGCCATCCTGGTACACGGTCACCACCGCCTCGTCCACCACCTCCATACCCACCACGACCTCCTCGGCTGGCAATGTCGATGGTGGCTCCAGTCAGCTTGTTCTTGAAGCTGAGACTGTCCTTGGGCACCGTAATCGTCTTGCTCTTTGTGTGAAGCTCAACACGAGCATGTGTATCCGTCGTGTCCTTGACAATACCCAAAAGACCCTTGTAGGCTCCTTTCCTGATAATAACAGTTTGTTCGATCGCCTTGTCTCGGCCAAATGACTTGGGTTGTTGTACTGGCTTGTTCTCGTTGCCGTTCTTGTGAAGCTTGAGCGCTGGGTTCATTGCCGTCAGGTCGGGTCCAGAAGACGAAGCGGCGCTGACTCGACCACCCTTGGCTGCGATAGTGTTGACCATGCTTGCCTTGGTGACAAAGACACCAGCGTTCTCCTTGCTGTCGTTGGTGTGCAAGAACACATACGATCGATGAATGTGAATAATCTTGCCCTGACGCTGCTGGCCTGTGTACTCCTTGACAACATCTTCAAGTCGGATCTCGGATCCATTGCGGTCAGCAGCAACGGCCGTCTTTCGCTTCGGCAATTTGTTAGCAATTTGTGATGGCATAACCTGGCGAGTGTCTCCAAACTGATCGAGGACCACAAGCGACTCGCGGTCAACCTTGACAACACAGCCCACAGTGGTAGGATCCAGTTGCACAAGATCATGGAGGGAGTACTGCCCCAGAGATCCTTGACCACCAATATCACTAGCTTCGCGCAGATCCTTGCTAAAAACAGTGACTTCCGAGTTTGTCTGATCTGTCAACAGAGTGACTTGGTCATCCTTGATGTTGACAACCATTCCGACCTCGTCGCGGAACTTGCTGCCGCCAATGACCTTGACATGGTCACCGATCTGGAATCGCTTGCGAAGTGCTCTAATAGGGACATCAATCTCCTGGCCCACGAGATCACCCTCCGTAACTGTGATCGAGACGACATTAGAGTGAACTCTCATAGCCTTTCCAACAACACCCTTCTGCTCGCCAGTATAGACCTCGACAATATCGCCAGGGAGATATGTAGCCAGAGCATTGCTGTCTTTGAGACTGTGCGCCAAGGCCTTCAGATCGAGATTCTCAGTTCCATCCTCAGCACCTGAAGCAAATCGGGTGACTTCCTCAAGCGATGGGTTGACATTGGTCACGGTGAGTTGCTGAATCTTGATATCCTTGACTTGGAAACCATTCTCGAACTCGTCGCCCATGTAGGTCCATGTACCGGCAGTAGCATTTCCTTGGATGTGCCGAGGGTGACGTTTGCGAGCTTCGACCTCGCTGAAAAGTCTCTGGGGCGGTTTGGGGCCAGCCATACCGAAAGGTCGCTTGCGTTTACCATCCGCGGTAACCGAAGAAAAGGCATCATCTCGCATGCCGTAATCCAATCGGGGAATAAAACGAACGCGAGCCTCCAGACCGTTTTCGGTAACGTCAATGACCTGAGCAAGATCTCCATTATGTTTCATGGGTCTGCGAAGACGGACCCAGGCACCAGGTTCCAGAGTTGGCGTCTTGGATACGCGGAACAGCTCGGGCATGTCCTTAATCTCAACCAGAATCATCTTGGAATGGGGATACACATTGAGCATGCTGTCCAATCCTTTCAGAATGTCGGTTTGACGCCGGGCCTCAACGTAGACGAAACCTTTCATGACAGAGTCGGGACCTCCACGTTCGAATGCAGCGGTGATGGCCAGCTCGTCCTTAGTACCGGCTCGTTCCTCGATACGCTTCATAATGGAGAAGACAACCTCTCTCTCCTTGCCCTCCTTACATCGAACAGCCCAAATGCTAGGATCGTCGACACTAGGGAGGAGCAGTCGCTTGGGAACCACTGAGGCATCCCTGAAGCCCCTGCCAGAGCGCCGGTTGCCGTATCGCTGTCGCAAAATCTCGGCCTGCTTCTCAGCATCCATGCTCGTCTCCATTTCGCGACGGCGATCGAGCTCACGATGTCGTCGATCATCATTGATACCGGTCTCGGCGATGTCGTCTGGATGCTCGTTGGCGATAAAGTCACCTATCTCTTCACCGAGTACTTCGTCATCCTCGCCCTCGTCTTCGTCGTCGACTTCGGCTTCGATATCGAAGAAATTGGCGCCTCGCTCCTTTCTGCGCTTCCTGCGATGGCCCTGAAAAGCGAGTCAGTATGCTCAAGAACAAGACGCGCCAAGGCAGGGGCCAATTGGACTCACCTGCTGAACATCTTCATCCTCCTCGTCTTCTTCTTCCTCTTCCTCCTCGTCATCATCATCGCGACGTCGGCCAGTATCTTCCTCTTCTTCCTCTTCCTCCTCCTCTTCATCGTCATCGTCGTGTCGCGACCTCGAGGGCCGCTCATCGTCATCATCATCGCGAGGCGCAGGGCTGCTGTCACGAGCTCCCGATCTCACTTGCTGATCGTCGCCATCTTGCTCTTCATCGGAAATATCGGCAGGGGCGGGATTGAAATCTTCTTCATCCTCAGAATCGTCAAAGCGCGAAGGGTCGTGGGAAGACATGGTGGCGAGGGAGCCGCGACACGTAGCGTGTCGGTGACGTTTGTTGGAAGATTCGCCGCTCGAGTGTGAAAAGAAGAAGAAAGGATCAAGTGTCGGCGATGAGAGAGAAGAAAAATAAGAAGCGCTTGATGGATGACAAAGATGGAACAATGAAAGGTCGAAGCCAACTAGAGGTCCAAATGTTGTAGCTTGAGACGGCAAAATGCCGGGCCTTGTGATTGCACTAATCTGCATAAATGGTGGGTCTGGCTATGCAAGTGGGTAAATGGGCGTATGACTGGTGATGTGCACTGTTGGTGTCACTCTATGTAGAATCGAGACTAAATGGCTTATTGCGAATAATTGCTTGATACAAAGCAAATTCTATTGTAAATCGTACCAGGAGTCTGCTATGAGCTATATTTGGGGTGCAAGAGCTGAGATACTGGATCATTGTTTAGATGAATGCTCTTAAGTTCCAGGTAGAAATCACCACAGTCTAGGTTGAGAATGGTGAAGATGCCCAAAACGAGCCATACCAAGGTTGCTAGTCTTTTGCTTCAAACACAATATTTGAATGTGGAGGTAGTCACTAAAAAGTTGGTATAAATTTCCTACCGTCCATTTACTCCTAATGGGACTCCGAATGGCTTCATACACTTTTCTCTTGCAAGTTATAGGCTTATTTAAGCTCCTGCAAGTCACCGTGTTTTATTCGCAAACTGCCCAAGCACATGAATCTACACCTGAAATGAATTCGAAAATGTCCATATAAGTTCGTATTTTTATATCAAACAAGTCCAACCGCCGCCTGCATTTTGATTCAGCAACTCGAGTATGTCGCAGATGCTCCGGTCAACTTCAAAACCCCTTTGAAAAACTCCAGGCTTGCATAATGCATGTATCTTACCCTAACCAGCCACATTCTACATGAATCGAGCAACGTAACGTAGTAGCGTTTCTGGACTGAAACCAATGCTCTACTCTACGCATTACAAATGACATTAGCCTGCCCATTACTGCGTCTTCACATGACTCGTGTTCCCCAGATGCCACGTCCGGCGCCTACTCCCAACCACTCGCCATATTCCGCGTTAGGGAGTTGAGGTACCCAGCCAAGGTTGTTGATTTCGTAATCGCATGCCCAGCTGGCAACAGGGCTCCTGGGGTTTTCTTGCTGGGGTGCGCCGTTCACGGGCTGGTTCGAGTTGTAGAGATCCCAGAGGAGAACCTGGCAGTCGTCACCGCCTGAAGCAAGCATGCCGCGTCGATGGGGTGACCATTCGATGCAGTTGATGTTTCCGCCATGGCCCCGTAGCTCGAGCAAAGCCTGACCAGGCTGTCGTACATCCAAGATGCGAATTGCGTTGGAGTCTTGAGCAAAAGTAGCAAGGAGATGGGTATCATGAGGTGAAGTAGCAAGTCGTAGCAATGGAGGAGGGTTGGCCATTGTTTGCTGAGCTAGTGTTGGGCTAACACGGCCGCCGTTGGGGTCTATCTCAATGTCAGCATATAACAAAATCAGCGTGAACGAATGTTGTACCTCGCTCTTCCTTGCCTGTAGGCTCATAAATGATTGTCGAATGCTCCAGACTTCGAAGATCAAACATGCGAACACTTCCATCCTGACCACAACTGACGAAAACATCCACGCTCTTGGCGCAGAACCGAACGTCGTATACCTCCTTGTCGTGAGCAATGAGCTGGGTCTTGGCGGTGAGTGAAGGGATATCCCAGATGGTACATGTCGTGTCTATGCTCGAGGTAATGATGAGACTCGGCGAGACGGTATTCCAATCGAGGGATGTGAGGGGCGCAGTATGGTCTGGGGTCTTTGAGTTGGAAAGCAGCGCGAGGGGTGTTAACTTGGTGGTGCTGTTATCGCGGCGGCCGATGGTGCTGCTAGGTGTGGACGGATTCTCATTAGGAAGAGACCACAAGCGCAAGTGATCGCCCGAAGTCGCGAGCAGGTCAGTAGACTGCTTTTGAGTCGAGGGCGGCTCCCATAGTAGGCGCGTCACAGGGTAAGAGTGAGTAGCTTCGGCAACCTTGGTAAAGTCGAGGCTGTATTTGGATGTACCAGGCGCGTAAACATCCTGAGGAGTCGGTGTGATGTGGCTATCGAGAATTTGAATCTGAGAGGGTCAGCAGCAGAATACGACAGGTGGTGGGCACAGCATGGACGCACAAAGTTATGGCCATCCTCCAAGTAACTTCCGACAGCTAGCTTGCCGGCGCTGTTGCCTTGGGCAGGCCACTTGCACCAGTCGAAAGCGTAGATAGCCCAAGGCGCAAGGTAATTGCTCGTTCCAGGTTGGCTGTTATTGGCATCATATCCCATAGCCGCTGAGGTGCCATCAGACATGCTCGAGTCGGCGCGGGGGCGGATATCAGCTAGCCCAAGCGGGGTGTTGGAGATGTTGCGCTGTGATCCGGGAGCATTGTACCTGGTAGGGTCGATCGGTGACATGAGGTGAGAAGAAGAACCGCCGCCGGGAGTTGTGGGAGTGTAGGCGTGATAACTCGAAGAGCCATCGTAGCCAGCGGCCGGGCTGGAGCGGGAGTAGCTGTGGGACATGCTCGGCGGGGGTTTGGTCGCAGCGGCAGCGGATGGGGTGTTTGAATATTCGTGGGAGGGCTGGCCGGGCTGCGAAGTGATTTGCAGCGGCTGTTGAGGGTGGTGAGAGAGTTGTTGATGTTGGATCTGCGACGGCGGCTGGTGAGGGACGGATGAGGCAGCGGGAGAGGATTGCTGCATCGGCGAGGGCAAGTTGGGCGAGGCTGGGGCGCCGCGAGCGGACAGGCCACCGGCGGGCTGGAGGACGTTGGGCACCGAAGAGCTGGAGGGGTTCTGGTACTGGGAGTTTGCGGGCGAAGGCTCAAACTTGATCTGAGGTGGATGGTCGTAATCTTGAGGCGACATGGACATTGGAGCACCAGTCTGAGTCAAACCCGGCATGTGTAATTCGTCGTGCTGGGGCTGGGACTGAGGGCCGGATCCAGAGCCAGTGCGAGAGCCGCCAGACATGGAGCCCGTCTGCGTCTGAAGCAGTGAAGGAGGAAACTGCTGTGATTGGCTCATGGTTGGATGGATAGGGTCTTCTTGGCTAGGGCCTCTGTTGACGGGACAAGCCTCGAGGTGGCCTGGCGCCAAAGGCGTACTGTAGCGACGAAGGAATAGCAGCAAACGTCAGAGGAGCAAAGAAGCAAGATGAAAAGATGAAAGCGACAGTGAGAGATGTGAGAAGCAGCCGGGTATTGTCGTGTGGCCCAGAGAAGTGTCTCCCTTACAGCTGGCTGATGAAGAGGGATCGTTGAGATTTAATAAGCCAAAAGGTGAGCAGTCAGTCTTGCGCCCGTTTGGATAAAAAGAACGAAACTATAGACGCTGACGTGTTGAGCTATGAAAATTCAAACAACAAGCGTAGAGAGTTTGAAGAGATGGGAGAAAGAATGCGACGCGATATGTTCCTCGCGCAAGCGAGGTTTGATGAAGAAGGGCGGAGGGGAAGCCGGCTGATGGCGGAGACGGGAGTCTCCTGTTTAAGCCTAGAAGCCTTCCAGCGTTGGGTTGGTAGGTAATGTTGTTTTTGCGCCAAATAATGCGCTGAAAAGGCAACGTAAATAAATGCTGATTTTGTGAAGATTATATGTTTGAATTGAGTTAATTGCATAGGTAGGTAAGAATCTGCATACAAACAGAACGCTTGTCAGCCAAATGGGGGACGCTTGTTGGAGGTCTTAGTCGTTGGTGAGAGATGTGTACTGTAGGTCTCCAAGCCCCAACCTAGCAATCCCATTGACACTCATAATTTTGGGACCCTGTAAATCAATCTTTCATTCATTTTGGTAATCCGAAGCCTCAAATGCCACGTTCTAGACTACCATATCACTGTTGTGATAAAGCTAAAGTGCCAGACAAGACGTCCTCTTCTACGCCATTAGGTGGTGTATATTGAAGCTGCTTCTCACTGATTGGCTTTCTCCTAGAATAACTATACAATATACTGCCATTCTGTTGTTGCTAAATAGTATCTGCCCGTATACCTCTTAAAATTAATCACATGAAGACAAAGCCCGTGACGCGGCAATGGTACAGTAAAGGTCAGCTATCGACTCCCCACCCTGTGGATCGCGGCAGGTGAACCCCCCCAGGTGGGCACATGCCAACAGCCAACCCCGGAATGTGTCCAAAGCTTTCAACCAGTCAAATCAGGCCAAATTAAGTCGAGCTTCGTTCAAGTTCCTTGTGACCCTACTCAACTCCAATATCCTCATCACGGCAGTATCTTCTTGAAACGCCAAATCCCAAGTCTAATGTAAATCATCGCAACTCCACAGCTCCCGAATTCCCACGTTTCAAGCCGCGTCTATTCGACCTCAAACGAATGTACGGGTAGCATGCGATATTGCGACAACATCTTCTCCTAGACCTTCGTTCGTCGCGCGATACTGTATTCTCTACCGCAAACATGTCGTCTCCCTCTATTCTCGATCGCATCTCCAGTCCCCGCCAACGACTACCCAGCATCCCACTCCGTAGCCCTCCTGTTCGAGCAGTCAGCGAATATGACTTGGATGAGCTTGAGCCCCGAACCGAAGATGTCCTCTTTGACCAAGAAACCCCACAACCGAGACTTAGAAAGACAGTTCAGCCTACATCAGCTACATCGACCCGGCGATCTTCTTCTCCAGCTTCCTGGGACAGCAAACATCGCTATTCCAACTCCCCTTCCCGAACCAGGCCGAAAGCAATCTTCGCTGGACCACCGCCCCCAATCGCATCTTCAACCTTAATCAACTCAAACACTCCTCGACAATCTACCTCGTCAAACCATAGTGATAGCGGTCGAGGCTATGGGCTACTCTCACCGAGTCGGTATGGCCTGGACGATAGCCCAGTCGGCCAAAAGCACGTAGATAATCGTCCCCGTCTCGATTCAATATGGAGAAGCTTACAGCGGCGAGAGAAGGCCCTAGAGCGAGATATTCAACAGCTTTTAGATCTCCAAGCTTCAGGCTTAATTGCCGGCAGTGGAGATGGAGGCTCAGAGAGTAACTTTGGGAGTGATACAGGTACCGGAGAGAGTACTTTTTATTCTACAGCGACTTCTAAATCCCGAATGGCAAACTCTTTACATATACCGACACGATCTACGCCGGATGGCAATGTCATCCCTGTAAGACAGCCCGCTTCAAAGAAACCTCAAGGTCTCAAATCGGCTCGGGCTGGTCTTCAGCGGTCCATGGCAGCTCTATCAGATCTGAAAGCAGAGGAAAATGCTCATCTCGATACGGCACTGGCGCAAAGAAAAGATGCTCTGGCATACCTTGACAAGATGAGTACGAGGAGGGATAATATTTACGCCGAGCTTCATGCACTAGAAGATGATGAGCAGGAGCCTTTGGGCCAAGAACTACGCGAGCTTGGGGCAGAACAAAAGGCCCTGGATCGCGACATTCGTCTCCTTGAGGAGAAACTGGTCGGAATGAGAAATCGGCGTAGGTGGGTGCGGGAGAAGATGGAAGACGTCAAGAACCGAAGAGAGGCAGGCTTGAGTGGGTACAGGGCAGCTGGTCGAGATGTAGACATGGAAGTAAAGACACTGATGCAGCGGCCACCTATCATGCCTCTGGATATCAATGCTCTTGGTTTCGGTCCCAAGTCGCAGTCGAAAGAAGATATTGACATGTTGCGAGGCACCGAATTCCTGCAACTCAGACCAGAGCGCCGCACAGTAGAGATGGCCAGAACGTGGTGGCAGGGAGAAGTCGAAGTACTTGAGCGTCGCAAGGCTCAAATATCAAAGGACCGTCAGGCTCTAATTGAGGGATCAGAGGTGTGGTCCGAAGTAACTGGCTTGGTCGCAGAATTTGAAGCCAGACTTCGCGAGCTCGTCAAGGCTGCACAAGCTGATGATGTGGACGAACAACCTCAACAAGCTGCGATACAAGAGCAATTGGCCAAAATGGACGCCGTTGTCGAGGACTTGGGACAAAGATTACAGTTGGCCGAGACAAAACATTGGAACCTCCTCATATGCGCCATCGGCGCCGAATTAGAGGCGTTTCTCGAGGCAAAGGCTGTTCTCAAGGCCACATTCGGAGTCCCTGATCAACCTATCACTAGGGAAGATCCTTCCAGATCTAATGGGTCAACAGACAAGACAGAAGAGACGAGCCAAGAAAGTAGAGAGAGTCACGATGAGAGCGATAACGAAGTTCCATCTGACCTACTAGTATCTCGAATCGAGGAACACGAACCTCCAGACAGTCCACAGCAGCAGAGTGTGGTACTACGACGAGACAGCTCAGAGAATAATGAGGTACCGGCCGAGTTCCTGGCAGAGCATCAAACGCAAGTCAAGCTTGATTAGCAGAACGAAATTGCAACGATTATGAGGCTTATGAATAATGACACGGGTGACGGCCGAGGCTGAGATAGAACTGGGTAATGGATTGTAGCATTTATGATAGTACACACTGAGATGAGATCGACGAGGTTTGCGCTTTTGTCTTTTTATAATTGATCCAAGTCACATGCATAGTCATATATATCCGAACGCCCATCATAAAAACCCAGCGCGTCGAGTCAAGTTTTTGTATGTAGCGCACGCGCATCTCGCCATTCCCAGACTTTACTTCCCGCAAGATCGTGGCGTGCATAAATTCGTTCAATCGAGGCCGAGTTGGAGATTCATGGTATCAAAATGAAGCAAAACGTATCGGGTTCATGAATCCTCCTAAACTCATCGAGTTCGCTCAAAGAAGCCGCTTGAGCCGGCGATCGCAACGGATTGATCCATGACCCATTCGCCCACACCGAGATACTTGTCGATCCAGCGGGTGAGGTCCTTGTTTTCGCCAGCGACTCTGTCCGTCTTGAAACTATCGGGTATGTGGTTAGGAATACTCGAGACGAGTGCGCATGAGAATAGTGACTCACGTCAAACCGGTCGATCGCTTCATGCCGGCGAGAAAGGCGGAGACTGTTGGGTGGCTGGGTTAGCACCTCTGAGGCTGTCGCGTCAGGAGACAGGGAGGGAATTTGACTTACGAAGAACAGCGTCAAAGGCATAGTGCGTCAACCGTCCGACCTTTGACCAGAGTCCCAGAGTCAGCAGGTTGAGGAGCTGTGAGAGAGGAGAGTCTTTAGACCGTGCCAGGCCACAAGGGCAGAGCTCCAGGCTGGGGATCAGGGGATAAGGTTACATACCACCATGATGAAGGCTTCTTGTAGCGAGAGTTGGTTTGGAAGAGGTGTGAAGATGTAGTCGTCGATATGAAAACGGTCTGTAACTGTACAACTTTGGACTTCGCGGTGTGCAAGCTCGTGATGGAGTCGTTTCCGATCTTACTCTGGCTTAGCTCGGTCGTCATGCGACACGCGCCAGCCTCGGGAGCCAAACGGGAGTGGATACCCGGCGAGCCGGCGCCGAAAGCTCCGGGGAAATGTTATATCACGTGCTAGATCCAGGGATCTAGATTTCTAACATTAGGCATCGAAAAAATGCAAGACATTGGTCTCAAGATATCGTTTCATGGGTGTTATTGATAGAGAGGCAACTAAACCAAAGATGGGATAGACAGATATGGGGGTTCTGGAATGTCCAAAAACGGACACCCGCGAGGAGGACCCTTTGATGTTGCAAATAACTCCATGAGCGTCGCCATCTTGAACATGATCTTCGAGGCGGAAACTCCTGATAGGGAAGGGCTGCCTGGGTCAAATCAATGGGGCTCAATAATCATGTTGCATCAAGCACGTTGCGACTTATAAGCGCCGCTAGTCTCGTAGTCGCCGGTCAAAGGACAACAGCTTGTTCGCTCGCATCCCGGCGTTATTATAACGAACCCACTCACAAGTTCTGAACCCAACGTCTGCGTGGGACAGGGCGAGGTCCAGACACGAGAGGGGTTCAAGGGTCCATAAACACTTCGCCGAGTACATCGCCGTGTTCTATCCCAAGAAGAGCAAGAGGAAGAGGGGAGTCAGTCATGGTCGTAGCCAGAGCCAGAGGACAAAATCCCTCACTCATGATGAACGGGTATCCTCTTTTTGAGCGACCCCTGGCGCCGCCAAATTTTTGACATCCAAAGTTTACCCAACGAGCCTGATATCTACCGATATCTGAAAACAACGTCGTTTAGAATGCCGTTACTCAATGTAATGAGCTGTATCTGAAACCTCATTCGTGCCTGTTGGTGAGGGAGGGGCCGCTTGTAAGTGGGTTCACTTTGGCCTATTTTTCTGTTGAAAGACAAGTCGGTCAACCACAAGCCGTGTCGAATCTTGAGGTGAATTAGTCAACGGACGAGGGTTTATCTGAAGTAGCTGAATGGTTGCGACCCAAGACTTTTCTCCGCGGGCCGAGTACAGAGTCATTGCATTGTTAGGAGGTTGCCGCGCCTAAAATGCTCAGATCTTCTAGATGTTGAGCGCTAATATTTGATAGGTTGGGCTGATAGATAAGGCTCGGTGTTTTCCCTCGCGTCATAGACATGACTTGTTTTTGTAAGTCTAGTTGAGGAGGACGAAACTAATAGGTTGTCGTGGCCAAGTCTAGCAAGTCCATCAACAACCATAACCTGCCTAGAAAGCAAGTGATTGACCCTCAGAGCTGAGGTGTATCATGCCAAGAGACATGCCAACCCCTTACCTTTATGCAGTAGTCACACATTTGTCAACTCCAATCGTAGCAACATGCCGCGCGAATAGCTGATTGATTGGCCTCCCAAGCCTTGTTTGACCGTTGTTGAGCGTTACGAGGCAGTGTCAAGGCCAATGCCTTAATTTGATTGAGAGCGTCTCATTCGTTGGAGCCTGGCGCGAGAGCAGCTCAACGATTTGATTTGCAAAGAGATACGTACGGTCAGCAATAAAGGCGGGGGATTGATATGGATGTCTCTTGCGCGCCTCTGAGAGAAGGATATTGACGATGACGGGAGAAAAAACGCTATCAGAGCACTGATACATACTGACAACCCACTTGAGATATTGGCTAAATTAAAGCCAAGTTTTTCAGGCAGGAGGCAGGTACAGCTTGAATGCCTTTCTGAGGGTGGCCAAGGGTGGGATAAAGCAGTTCGCGAGTGATGCTGCAGTAGTGGGGGGAGCGCTTTGCCCCGAATGTGCCGCTGTACAGTAAACGCCACCATGCAACAGCGGGGTCGAGTTTGGTGGGGGAAACAGCTTCAGGAGGGGGCAACTCCAACTCGTCTCTTAGGATTTTGAGTGATGATGAAGATACTCTAATAGTAGATATATGAAGTGAATAGTATCAACAGTTGTTTAGTTCATTATTCCTTACAAATAAACAATGAATGAATCCAACAGACCCTGAGGTCGTATCTTGCATACATCTCACTTGAAGCGGGGTACAAGGAGCTCCCCATAATTTTGAACCAGATCGCCAAAACCCAGAGAGAGAGAAAAAAAAAAAAAAAAAAAGCTCCTCAACCACAGGGAAATCTTAGACACCAAATTTGAAGCGGGCTCTAATTCACCCATGCCAAGTACATCTGAAGCATGTACTCGGTAGCGCTACTACTTCATGCTTAGTTCCTATCCGTCGTTTCTTGGCTGTGACTTTTTGGTGAGGTACCAATGTTTATTGTTTGGGGAGTAAAGGGTAATGTACCCTCCCTGCGTCTTTCCCTTGGATGAATGTGGTAGGGAGCCTTGTTAAGTTATGCTGTGTGCTGGCTGTGCTGTGCTGTGCCCGTTTTCTCTCTTAATATCATCACCACCACACCAACTTTACTTCTCCCTCTTCTTCTCTTTTCTTCCTTTTCATCTCTCCTCAACCGCCGACGCAAACAGCATTATCCTTCCACCTCCTTTCCGCCTCGACATTCACGAGCTTCCTCCAGCATCGAACGTCGTATCAATAACATCAGCGAGAGCGCACGTTCCTCTGCCTCTCTGACCACTTCATCCTTTTTGATCATTATCGTACGGTGCAACGCTCGTACAACAAAGCCCAAATACTCCTGTAAGTCAACATGCTGCTTTTGCTGCTGCACCTGAATGGAGACGACTGTCGTGGCTTGGGACCTGGGATACCAGTTTGCTGGGCTTCTCTGGCGAAAGCGATATGTGGCAATGCCCTTCTTTGCAGATGCGCTTTCTAGTCTGGTTACGCCTCAGAAATACTCGCTTCTCTTCGACCCAGAATTTACCAGGCCCTGCCTTTGGTCTGGGTTCTTCAGGCCCGATTAGCGACAATCTGACGATTCTTGACTCGGCCCATATGTTGAGTTCATGGGTCGTCTTTGTCCTTCACGCCAGTCAAGCCAGCCCTTCTGCGTCGCGCCGATTGCTCTGCCCACCAACAAATGCCACACGCCCCATTCTAATCATCTATCCTACCACGTCACTTAACGTCAGATCCACGTTAGCCCCATGTCTTTGGCTACAGCTCTCAACAGAGCGAGCCCCCGTTGGCCTGCGCATAAGCAAGTGCCCGCAGAACGACCTGATATTCTGCTTGACTAGTCATTAGTTTGTGATAGTGGTCGACAGACATATATTTTTGCTCGTGTCCTGTTCTGCTCTGCGCTTGTTGTTTCCTCACATCTTCACTCTCTTTTGCACCCAGAGCTACCCCGCCATAAGCTCCTCGACCACGCTAGATTTGATTCCTGTTGCTAACCACTACTTTTGCAATGCCTCAGAAATCCGATAACAACCAAGCCAAGAGCGTCATGGCTGCCACCGCTCAGGACCACCTCGAATTCGGAGGCAAGATCTCATGGCTTGCCTCCCTCGACACTGCCTACCTCCCTCAGCGCAACTACCGCCGCTCCTCCATCATCTGCACCATTGGCCCCAAGACCAACTCGGTTGAGGCCATCAACAAGCTCCGAGACTCTGGTCTCAACGTTGTCCGCATGAACTTTTCTCACGGATCATACGAGTACCACAAGTCCGTTATTGACCACGCCCGTGAGTCCGAGGCTACCCACGCTGGTCGCAACGTTGCCATTGCTCTTGACACCAAGGGCCCCGAGATCCGAACTGGAAACACTCCCAACGATGAGGATATTCCCATCTCTGTCGGTCATGAGATGAACATCACCACCGACGACGCCTACGCTACATCCAGCGACGACAAGAACATGTTAGTTGAATAACCCCCTCCCCCCGTGACTCCCCTTATGCTAACCTCTCTAGGTACGTCGACTACAAGAACATTACTAATGTCATTGAGCCCGGCCGTGTCATCTACGTTGACGACGGTGTCCTCGCCTTCGATGTCCTCGAGATCAAGGACGAGAAGACCATCCGAGTCAAGGCCCGCAACAACGGTGCCATCTGCTCCAAGAAGGGTGTCAACCTGCCCAACACCGACGTCGATCTGCCTGCTCTCTCCGAGAAGGACAAGGCTGATCTCAAGTTTGGTGTTGAGAACGGTGTAGACATGGTGTTTGCCTCATTTATCCGACGTGCTCAGGACATCACCGACATCCGCGAGGTCCTCGGCGAGAAGGGCAAGAACATCCAGATCATTTCCAAGATTGAGAACCGACAAGGTCTCAACAATTTCAAGGAGATCCTCGAGGCTACAGACGGTGTCATGGTTGCCCGTGGTGATCTTGGTATTGAGATTCCCGCTGCTGAGGTGTTTGCTGCCCAGAAGAAGCTCATTGCCATGTGCAACCTTGCTGGCAAGCCCGTCATTTGCGCTACCCAGATGCTCGAGTCCATGATCAAGAACCCCCGACCTACCCGTGCCGAGATCAGCGATGTCGGTAACGCCATCACCGATGGTGCCGACTGTGTCATGCTCTCCGGTGAGACGGCCAAGGGTAGCTACCCCTCCGAGGCCGTCAAGGAGATGCACGAGGCTTGCCTCAAGGCCGAGAACACCATCCCCTACGTGTCTCACTTTGAGGAGATGTGCACCCTCGTCAAGCGCCCCGTCACCACAGTTGAGTCTTGTGCCATGGCGGCTGTCCGCGCCTCCCTTGACCTTGGTGCCGGTGGTATCATTGTCCTGTCCACCTCTGGAGAGTCGGCCCGCATGCTCTCCAAGTACCGACCCGTGTGCCCCATCTTCATGGTGACCCGAAACCCCACAACCTCTCGATTTGCCCATCTGTACCGTGGAGTGTACCCCTTCCTGTTCCCCGAGAGCAAGCCCGACTTTAACCAGGTCAACTGGCAAGAGGATGTTGATCGACGAATCAAGTGGGCCGTCAACAACGCTCTTCAGCTCAAGGTCCTGACTCCCGGCGACACTGTTGTGGTTGTTCAGGGCTGGAAGGGCGGCATGGGTAACACCAACACCCTGCGCATTGTCAAGGCCGACCCCGAGCACCTGGGCATTGGCCAGCTTCAGTAAAGCATAAAAGTCTCTCAAGATGAGACAGGAGTGACGAGGAATTGTTTAATGCACAAATTAGTAATGATAGACAGGGCAACGGTTGTTTCCAAGGTTTAGGGTACTGGATTACGAGTTCTGAATCACGCAAAAGAATAAACAAGGGCAAGACCCTTTGATAGCATATTTTGTCCAGTGACTGTTTCCTGAATTTGGTTGTTGACTGATGCATATGGCGTATAGACTGCTAAGACGTTTCTACAGAATAGTAGCATGTCGCAGGACTATCAAGACTCATACTGTGAATCTGTGATAGCTGAACGTATACACACAACTCGCGCGTTCGGCACCAATCAGCCTACAACGTGGGCATATGCAGACAAGGGTTAGAGGGCTGAACATACGAAGACCCCGAAACCAAGATGTAAATCTCTGGACGTAAAGGTTCCGCCCCTGAAGATCTGACATGATGAGATGCTCAGCATTACCGTAGCCCCTGCATCGGAGCATGGCCTGATCTCACCTGAGCAGACAGGAGTCGGACATAACCAAGTTCTGGCATGATATTTGTCGGTCCTTTATAGTGAAATGCCGTAGATATTCCACTCATTAGAGAGGGTATAATTCTATCTTCTATGAGAGCTTAGATATGGATCATGTCATGTTGTCAAGGGGCTCTGCGAGGGGCGATGTTGATTCAGCCTCATGTGGAACGTTGCATAAAGTGACGCAACATTGCGTGACATGGATAGGCTAGTTTGATTATTTGATGGTGGACGAGTATGCTTCCTGGATGGTTACTTGAGATGGCTGGTAACGGGCCGGATCGAGCCGCAACGGCCGTGGTTGAAAGGGTCAAGTTTAAATGTACGAGACTTTTGGACATTGTTAAGGTGAATGGTGGACTTGCTGAAGATGTCTCAACATGCGCACAGAATGCGTGTGTAAATTATAGCGTCTAATACATGCGTTCCGCCGCGTACTTCACTTGGACGGCGATGAGCATTCGAATGGGAGTGGCTCTATTATAAGTAGGGTGAATATTTAGTACTACAATGAGCGACAACTGCACTTTCACCTAGCATTGCTGTCTGATACAAACAGTGGATAAACGGGTTCGTCTTAAATGGATGTACTACTTCCAAGGCTATGATATCGGCGTGAGTGGGATGCTCTAAGGAACCGAGGACGTGACTTGGTCTCAACACAAAGTGATACTATATAAGTTATTGAGGCGAAAAAGCCCATGCATCGAAAACTGAGATTTATCGTCTGCTAGTTAAATCCATTGCGTGAAGTCACCAAGCTCATCAGCCGCTCTACAGCCAATGCAGAATCCGCACTCATATCTTTTGCTGTTGGATGGTAGTGGGAGATGTGGCTTGGATATTGTTGTTGGAGTGGTACTGTTCCCTTTTTTTAAGTGTCCTATAAGACCTCCACCTTCATAACATAAGAGATGGCTTGTCTTTACTATTATTTGTATTTTAGTAAATGTTTCTAATAGCTAGATATAGATAACTAAAAGAGATAATATTCCTAAGATTTTTATTAAACTTCTTTTACTTTATGAAATCTCAGTATAATATTTTAATATTTTAAGTTAATTTTTTTCTAAGTGAATAGAAAATTAAGAAAGCAGCTATTTCTTATGTTACCCTCCAAGTCTAGTCTTACAATACTCATGATAGTCGCTTTGCACACATAAAGCCAACGATAGCTTTTTAAACAGCTTAAAGATCCTTGAGCTCAAACTTCTTTCTCAAATACTCGCCATACTTGATAAACAGCCACGGCGCAGGTATCAAAGCCGCAGCCACAAACCCAAGCAGACTATTTCCCCATCCCATACCCAGCTTGTCGTACATGGGCAGTCCGGCAAGCGGGAGCACTGCGCCAGCAATCGATCGCATGACGGCGTTGGCCGCGAGGGCTGAGGCTGCGTAGATGGTGAAGCTGTCGATGAGATACATTTGCAGAGACTAATGATATTAGTTTGCGGTTTAGATCGAGGGAGGATACGCACCATGAAGATAACCAGGTTTCCTACGCCTATGACACATGTTCCGATGATGGGCGCAATCCAATGGGTCTGATACTCGGCCGTCCAGCCATAGATGAAGAATCCAACCGGTAGTAAAATAGCCCCAAGCTTGAGAGGCGGGAGGCGGTTCTCCGGCTTCATCGTCTCAGCACGATCAACAACGCCCACCTCCTCAGCAGCAGCAGCTTTCTTCTTCATGTACCGATCACTCGAGTACGAAAAGTAGGCCACACCAATCATACTACCAACTCCCAAGCCGAGAAACGTCAGACCCGCGTGGACCGTGTTGAAGTGGTATATGCGCATAAAGAGCGGCGTGAGACTTGTGAAAAGGAGATATAGGTACGCATAGGCCAGGCCAACGTATACTCCGCAGATGATGCAGATGGGCGAGAAAAGAAGCATCTTGAACGGACGCAAGATGCCGCGCTTAAAGTAATCTGCCGGACTGAGACCAGCGTCGAGTTTGGAGCGCAGACGATCGTTGCCCGTTTCCTTTTGGAGTTTCTTCGTCTTTTTCGCTAGGATCACTGGGGCGTAGGTTTCTTGTGAGAAGATAAGAAAGAAGGCAGAGAGTACGCCAGATATGATAGCGATGATCCAGAATACCCAGCGCCAGCCTAGAGCATCAGTCACGAAGCCGCCGACTACAGGGCCGATGATGGGGCCCAGTAGAGGCCCGATGGAGAAGCTGGCCATGGCTGCACCGCGTTTCTCCTGGACGATCATATCGGCGATTGTACCGCCGCCATTAGTGATGGGAGCTGAGCCAAATGTGCCGCTGAGAAACCGGAATGCGATGAGGCTGCTCATCGAGGGTGCTTTGGCACAAGCAATGACAAAGACTACTAGGATTAGAAAAACATTCAGTAAAGATTAGGGATAATATACCGATGAAGCCAATGTTGCAGCAGTGGTAGACAATGACACGCCCATACAATTCAGACAGAGGAGCAAAGATCATGGGACCAGCGGCGAAACCCAAGACATAGACAGATACACAGAAGGAGGCGAGTTCGGAGCTTTGGCTATTGAACTCGACCATGAGCTGGGGAACGCCAGGGGCAAACATGGCTGTGAGATCAGCGTGGGCTCTCATAAGAGACATGTTTGGGATGCAGATATTCACTTACAAGAAGCCAGAGGCGTCACAAACGTCAGGGCGCTCACAAGCGTACAGTTCAGAACCTTTTTCCAAGTCGCAAAGTTATATGGGTTCTGACAATCCTTATCCCCGTCCCACCAGACGATATCACTTTCACTCTGTGAGGCCTCGTCGTCTCTAAACTCATTTTCGTGGTTGTGCTTTTCTAGATCAAGTGAGATCTGTTGTTCGCGTCTGTGGCTGGTGAAACTAGTTGTCCGTCTACGCTCGTGGGATCGGGTGGGTAAAAAGCCAATGTTACTGGGAATATCGGCGTCGTGGCCTTCGTCAATGGCCTCGCGGGTCTTTTCCTCTCGTGTTGGTTCGCGGGTTAGTTGATGTGGTCTTGATGGCTCGTGGTGAGCCAGGTCATCTTTGTCATTCATTCTGGTGATGGTATCTGCCATTGATGGTCAGCTCTATTGGTTACTTGTCTGGAGTGAGGTTTTTGAGAGTTCCAATTTGGGTAATTCTCAGTCTTGGCTGGTGGAGTATATACCTCGCTCTCCCCAGATTTTCGTCAATCCAATTCAGTGGCTCCTCTCCACTGAAACTGGGCTGGCTCAATGCTCGTATAGTTGTTATCGATCAAGGTTCAGGGGAGTTGATGGACGAGTATTAGTGTAACGACTTGATGGTATGCTATCAGGGTTTGACGACGGTTCACAGACATCCCAGGATGTGATTTTGTTATGTGTGTTGGCAGGAATATGCTCAGATCCGATTTGCAGGTTAGTAGAGATTGACCTTGAGCTCAGTTGGCAGAGTGCCCTCTCCCAACTCAGACAACGTATGACCTTAAAGCGTGCAGCGTGAAAAAGGAAATAGAAAGAAAGAAGATGTAGGGAAGGGGAATCAGACCACATGTGCAGAATATCCTCTTCACTTTCCAACTTGGGCCTGAAGCCTCAGCCAATATACCGGATCCAAACAAAAGATCCCCGAGCTTGATCCAAAGAGTCATGCATAGGCCCATAGACAATCTCTCGAAGATCCCTTCTCCTCTTCCCATTCAACGAGCCTCGGCCGGAGCACTTTTGCCCCTCCCCCCAATTCCAATTCGGCGACTCGTCTTCGGGAACAATTACTAAAGTCCGACGTCAACACTAGGGACTTCGCACTCGCGATCATGGCTAGGATCATCATCTTATTGGACAAAGGTCTCGAGAAAACCATCTAGTCCCTTGCTAGTTGGTTGGTCCCCTGGAGGCGTCTCGGCCGAGTGAATGATCAATTTCCGTTTCAATTGCCGTAGACATTCCCGGGATTGCCCCATCGTTTTTTGGGTTAGGGGCGGAGGCTTACTTCCTGAGAACGGGCACGATAACGGGAAATTCTCATTCGAGTTGTTCCTTTGTGAGATGAAATTACACCTATGCCTGGTACTATTTCCCGTTATCGCCGAGACCTAATGACTTTCTTGGCCGAAAAGGAGTGCGAAGGTTGTGAAGCAGGGAAGACCACTATCATCCCAATATATGCCGAACAGAATATGACTTGCATGGTCGGGTCTTAACATAAGGATGGAATGCGAGGCTATGCCCATGGCGATGACACTTCATCCAAGGACTCCCAGCTTCAATAAGCTATCCCGGAATGAAAAGAGGTCCGTCAATCTGTCTGAGGCATGCTCTTTCAAGGATTCGCATTGAAGTGCGAGAATTTTGGCTGGTCTTGATTCGTTACCGGCAGCCGATGATACAGCATCATGCAACTGCTGAGCTTTCGTATTGAGAGAAGACTGGAGCTCAATCACCATCGTAATCATCATGGAAGCTGCAGAAACTTTTGATGCGACAAAAGATCCGATGCGAATTTCGGGTATGTCAAAGGTCGGTTCGTGGTCTTGGGGTGATAGCGAAGCATCGTGGACACATATGCGACCTTGGCCCACGACTCCGTTGAAGAGATCCAGCTGCCTGAGATGACATGCTAGCAGAAGATGAATAAGTGACTGGTCTATTAAAGGTCGTGAGGCCGTTTGTGAAGACTGCATTATGGTATGAATACAGTCCGGAACGTTGCAAGTGTCGTCTGTCTTGAATCGAGCGAGGATCTTGGGATATAGATGAAGCAACTTTTGAGAAAGTTGTAGCAGCTGTTCGAGAAATGTGGCTAAGTCAAAGCCCAAGTCTTGCATAAAATTCTTGATCTCCTGGGCCGAGATGTGTTGTCGTCCAGATGTAGGGAGACTCTGCTGAAGACGATCAAGCGAGGCCATGAGGTCGGTCAACTCTGATACTTGAGTGACTTGAGTAGAAGGAGTTGGATCAGCATTGCCACTCAGAGAAGATGTTGTAAGTAAATTATCTGGATTGATGTTGGCGATTGAATCTATTGTTGGTTCTTCAAGTCCGAGTAGAGGAGACCAGTTAAAGGCAACATGATCATGTTGACGGAGTGATCGAGTAGGAGGGCTGAAGAGACATGTGACGCCAGCTTTGACGCAGCGAGTGCAGACTATAGAGCCCGGTATCTTGGTACATCGGAGCTTTTTGCCATGACAGCGATCACAGGCTTGTCGAAGATCTGTCATGGTGTATGTTGATGAAGAGGCATATGTGAATAAGGAAGCCTAGAGACGGGTGTCGAAGTGGCCAGATGGAAAGCTTACCCTAGACCTTCGCTGAGGTTATATATTGGATCTACACACGAGACTACATCTTTGGTAAGACTCTAAATATCATTGTACTTCAAGTAGGTGTCCCTTTCAGTTTCCAGTGCCATGTTTTCCTTGTCAATCCAATTCCCACGGCGCATCTGAAGAGTGGCCATGTTCTTTGCGATGATAGATCTACGGTCTCTTTAATCCACTGCTTGCGCCATGTTCTCGATCGCATACAGCTTTAGAAAGAACATGGTTTCATGGAAAATATGCAGTAAATATAAAAGTACAATAGTCGTAGTTTTTGAGCAATATTATGTACCATCGATATCATGAACAATGTTGCACGTGTTTTGCGCAGCGCACGTTACCTCGGTGTCCATTCCTTGTCATCGCAATACCACTTCCAGTTCCAAAGCTTCCCCACGAAACTTTCCACTTCCATCTTCATCTTCACCTTCGCATTGTTTGACAACATACCCATCATCGCTTGTCATTTTGATCATGACTGCGATGCTGGCTTCTGCATCTGACGCTTCTGCATCTGTTCTAAGGACATGTCGCTAATTCCATATCAGCCCCACGAGGGCCGAGAAATTGTACTGTACGTCATACCCCGTCTTTGTCTTTGTTTTGGATCCCAAGCTCATGTTCTTCCAGCCGTCACCACAACGCCATTGTCGTTCGCGATTCTCAATCCCATCGACTCGAGATTCGTGGTATTTCTACTTGCCCGACATGCCACCAACCGCTTACTCGCTCCGAAAACACCTCCGATCGAAGCTATGATCGCTCCTTTGGCGCCCGTCAGGAGACCTATGTCGACCCCGACTACTTCCGTATGCTCCGCGCAGTTAATTCCAACAACGATGCAACTCCCGAAAATGCACCCCCGAGCCCTGTGAGAAGATTATTTGGACCTGTTCTGGGCGATGGTCGAAGCCGCGCTACAAGTCAAACATCACCATCCCCAGCTCCAGACGAAGCCGAGTTTGTCTCGAGTACACCTGGTGTCGCACAAGCAGAAGGAAGCAGAATCAGAAGAGATGCCTTTAGTCCAAACTATTTCAACACCTTCTTCGTGGAAGAAAGAACCTTGGGCAAAGGAGGCAAGGGAGTCGTGCTTTTAGTAAGGCATGAGATTGACGGCTGCCCTCTGGGTCAATTTGCCTGCAAACGAGTTCCCGTCGGAGACGATCATGCCTGGCTCGAGAAAGTTCTCATAGAGGTTGAGCTTCTTGCTAAGCTCTCACACCCTAACCTAGTGTCCTATCGTCATGTCTGGCTTGAAGACGTTAGGCTTACCCGATTTGGCCCCAGCGTAGCTTGCGCCTTCATCCTCCAGCAATACTGCAATGGTGGCGATCTCCACCAGTATATCCTCGGCGGTGCGCCCCGCGAAGCGACCAAGGAAGAGCTTAAAGCTCAGATGCGTCGCAGATCCAAGGGCCAACTCGAAACACCAAGGGATTTGTTTAATGGCAATCGCCAACTCTCATTTGACGAGATTTACTCATTGTTCAAAGACATCACTTCTGGCGTGGCATATCTCCATGCTGCCAACTATATACATCGAGACCTCAAACCCAACAACTGTCTGCTGCACCACGAAGGTGGTAGAACGACTTGTCTTATCAGCGACTTTGGCGAGGTTCAGCTAGAAAATGTTGTCCGCAAGTCCTCGGGGAATACTGGGACAATCTCGTACTGCGCTCCCGAGGTGCTCAAGATGGATGCCACATCAGGACGTTACGCAAACTTTACCACAAAATCGGATATCTTTTCGCTTGGTATGATCCTGTACTTTATGTGCTTTGGGAGACTTCCCTACCAGAGCGCGAATGCACTGCAAGAAGAGCTCGAGGATGTGGATGAACTTCGAGCAGAAATCACTCATTGGCAGGGCTTCCAAGATGAACGGCGCGAACGCCCTGATCTCCCGTCAAAGCTCTATCAGCTTCTCAAGAGGCTGCTAGCCCTTAATCCCGCAGAAAGACCCAGCGCCAATGAGGTTCTCAAAGCTATGAGAGGCGAGTCGTTGAGCTTCGAGAACGGCGCAAGTCAAGAACCTGCCCCAGGTTTGTCGCTCGATAGTCGCATACAAAATCTAGATTCACCCGCTCCCCCGGGTACTCCAGTGCCAGGTAAGTTCCCCTTTCTTGAGTCACAACAAAGCTCGCCCTTACTGTTCTGCAGGTCCCCGACATCGTCATCAAGCAACAACAACAGACAAGTTTGAAGAGCTCAGCGCTCTGGCTAGACCTTCGAGAGATTTGTCGCCCTCAAAAAGCGGACAAAATTCTCATCTTGATCCGCACCATCAATCACTATCGCGACATCGTGGTTCACAATCCATGGTTGTGACTCGAAGTCAAGAAAGTCGTCGTAGCTCTTTTGTGACCCCAACTGTTAGCATCACAGATGCCTCTGAGTCGCCAGAGATGCATGAGAGACGGAATTCTCAGAGTCCTCCACTTCTGATGCCCCCGCCCACTACCGCAACTGATGCCATGAAACGGACAATAACGATGTTTATGATCCGTATCATGAGTCTGGCAGGTCGTCATGCCCCATTACTAGGCTATTTCATCCGCCTAGGCCTCTTTGCCGTCAAAATGACAACCCTCACACGTCCCTGCTGGCCGTTAATGGTGCAACCAAACGTTGCCATTCCTCTTGTTGGCGTGGCAGCTTTAGATCTTGGTCTTCCGCAAGTCTCAAGCTATTCAATGGCATTGCAACATGGGCATAGAGAATATTTCTCAGGCGGATCGCGTGCCTGGGGGTTCGGTATGAGTTTGGTCCTACTGGCCCTACATTTTACTGTGATATGGATTGCATCAGGCTGGGAGACGCTATGTGCAGTGAGTCAGCATGACGTTTGGACCGAGCCCCCATGGTGATGGTCCGGGGGTCAAAGGAGGTATGAAATGATGTGAGATGATGTTTTGATGCAAGCTGTTGCCATTGGGTTTTTAACTGCTCATTGTGTCGTGTATGGTAAGGAGAGTAAAAAGGCGTCCCCGCCTGTTAGGCATAGGATAAAAGTTGAACAAGAAAAGTATGAAAGCTGAAGCTACAAATATCTCAGAGATAATTAGTACCAGACAAACTGGCTAGATCATAGCATAAAAACTGTCATGGGAAGTACTTTAAAATTGTAATGTAAACCAACATTCAGGCCACACCGTAGTACACCAGACGCTTCTACCACCGAAATTTGACAAGACACCAAAACATCACCTCTGACTCCTCTCTCAGAACTTCCACATCACTCGCTAATCAGATCTTCCTCAACGACTTTTGCGTCAAGATCCTTCTTCTATCCATCTCCCTCCCCGCCAACTCGGACTTTCTACACTTTGGCGCAATCCGCTCACCCCGAGTCAAACCCCCAAAGCCAAAGTCAGGCTCACCGCCCAGACTGCCAAAGATATCGCCGACGTAGTTGTCCGTCTCGATGCCAACTTTGAACTTGGAGTCCCAGTCTCCGATGATACCTTTGACGATCTCGACGCCTGCGTTGAAGATGTTGTCAATGGCAATGGAGAAGCCATTTTGCTGCGCGTCGGTGAGATGCTCTAAATCAGTGCGACCAGGGGGTGGACGGTCAAAGTTGGAGCCTTGGTTGGTAAGCGGATGCATAGCTACCAGACAAAGAGACATACCTGTTCTTAGGACCATGACTCTTGAAAAGTCAACGAGATTCTCAATGGCTGCTCTGACTAGAACCTCTAGTATCGCGTTGTCCTCTTGCGCACTCATGCAGTAGACTCCCGTGCCATTCGTCCACACTCGTGTCGTGTTCTCAAATGACTCGGAGAGTCTACTGCCTGAGTAGTATACATCACTCGTCGCGGTGTCGCACTTAACGACTGAGGGAGGTTGGCAAGCGCTCTTATACGACTCGCCCATTCGGCCGTATAGCGCACGGTACTGCTTTGGCCCGTCTGCATCGGAGAGTTCAGCCTTGGAGGCTAGATCATACGCAGTATCTTGGAGTTCGGCGTTGAGCTCAAAAACCTCAGTGCCATATGTGATAAAGGGCATTTCGTGCGGTTGATTACGCCCGTACGAGATGTATCCCGTAGACCACTCGGCCGGAAGCGATCTTGGATCAATCTCATACTGAAGAGCGACCTGGACCGCGTATCGAGCTAGAGCCACGGTGCCGAGGGTGCCGTACTTGGGATTCACACCGGCTATACCGGCGATGAGGAAGTACGTGTTGCTAAAGTCAAACCTGGATGATAAGACCAGAGCCATGAGTGAAGCGGCTGAGTTGACTTCTCCCTCACCGCTGGTGAGATGGCAGACATCGCCATTTTCAGTACAGAGGGCGCAGGGGAAGAGCATGGAGAACCCGGGGGAGTGAACTACTATTGAGAGGTTGCCGAGATTTGAGCCGGGAAGACGATCGTGCCAGATTTCAGCTTCAGGGGACCACTGGCGATTGTGTTAGGGAGAGTGCACTGAGAAGAGTGTTAGGCGTACCATTGAGATGATCATGACTTTGGGAGCGATGATCTCGTTGCCTCTAGGTTTTAGGTACCGTGGTAATGCCAATACATTAGGCATAAGGATTGCTTGGCAAGCGAATATCAACAAAAGTCTGAGCAGATTCATAGTGACGAGACTGTATGATCCTGATTGCTGTTGATGAAAACTATCCCAGATGCAAGAGACGCTGCGAGGTTTTTAAATCTACGTACTTATACGACTCATTAGACAAGACGGCCATAAAACAACAACGAGTTCGAGACTCTCAACGCCGAACCGTCGTACACAAGACATAGTGTCTACCTAGGGAGCGCCGTGTGGGCTACAATGTCTTGTCAGACTGAAGTATACAGAGACAAGAGACTAGACTGAGATTGACGGGTATCGGATGTCCCCGTCATCAGCGAGTCGGCGTCGAGGCATGGGGCGGATGGGAATTCCAAGTGGAGTGATGTGAAGGACAATGACGGGCGGGATCTTGATACGGGAGGAATTGTTTGCTTAGGGCCATATCCGATAGGGCGTCGATATCGATCGGGTGGAGGGATCTCTAGCCGTGAGGACTTGGACTCATATAGAGATGAAACGAAACAAGACACCATGTGGCTCAATACTTGAAGATGGAAGCGAAAGTCAGCGTCCCTATCCATGTCTTGAGTTTCCATGCTTGGGCCAGAGCACAATAACCTCTCGTAGATGTGATATCGTCGGGCTTGGCAGAGCTGTGTTCTCGTCCCTGCCGTGTACAACCGGAGACAAACACTTCTCGAAAGGGAAAAGGCTTGTATATCCCGTCAAAAAGATATTTAGGTTAGTCAGGAGTCGTGCAACTTTATGAACCCTGGAATAAGCAAATCTAGGAATGCATGTCTCGGCCGGGAGGGGACCGAAGCGATGAGGGCATCAATTGGCTAGAGCAGACGAGACGAGTCTCTTTTATTGAAGCGTGTGTTCTTGAAGGGCAAGTGAGGTTATTTCATGGGGTCAGTATGTCTTAACCATTGAGCTGGATCGTGCTGCGTGAGGTACAGAATGGGTTTGAGTAGCAATCATGGAGTGTTCTGGGGTTATTGTGTTGTTGTGCATCCGCGTCGATTATGAGTGCGGAAGGTTGTGAGATGTGAGGCCTCAAATGTACAAGAAAAAAGGTGAGGGTTGGATTTGGCTTGGTGGAGTGATGCACGTGGGTTTGTGTTTGTATTTGTATTTCTTGCTTTTGTCTAAGGTTTGTACTTGTCAACGGCGGGCTTGCAGAGAGGCCAAGGTTAAGTCAACATCATGATACGAGTGTGACTATTACATCTGCTTTTACGACAGTATCTAGAGTACCTTTCTTAAAGGTATTTCGAGTATGAGAATATACCTATTGATGAATGATACTCGTGTCTTCTTGTTGGCTGCTAGACCAAAGAACCTTGGCGAGCATCACTTTGTTGCCGGAGAAGAGAGCAAAGTCTTGGCATGGGGCTTTTACCGAGAAACGATATTAATCTGAGGCTGGTCCCTGACAGAGAAGGAAGGTGTAGAATATACGGTCAAGAACGAGAGTCTCTACGGAGTACAATCTTCTCTCTCATATCAGCAATAGACATGATAGACATGATGTTCCCAATTAAACCCACTGATCACAATCAGAGGCGACCCTGATGATGACGACGCATCTGCTCCTCTCGGTTGACGTTACACTCAAGACAATTGCCAAGACAACTGCCAAGACCAATACCAAGCATTTCAGGATCTCTAGAGTCTCGGCCCTCCCGAGATGATGGAGCGGACAGTGACAATCACTTCAGTCACAGCGAGTTGATCAGAGCAAACTCTAAACTCTCTCAACTTTCAGTGGAGTACAACAGCGTAGTCAACCCCAATTATGACGACTTTTTTTTTTTTCTTTCTTGCTTCCAAGGCGCTATCTTGATGCTTGTCATTCACTGCCTCTAAACCTGAACCGGGGTAAACTGGTGACCTCTCAGTGGTTCCCTCCCCCACACTAATTTACTACTCCAGCGCTGGGCCGGCCTCCTCCACACCAAAACGGTCCCGTCCCTTTCCAAGTCGGCTCCGATTATTCCAGCCCAGCTTTAATTCTCCTTCTCTTCCAACTTCTTCTTCTTCTTCTTCTTCTTCTTCTTCTTCTGTGGCTCAGCGCCGTATTAAAAAAAAAAACACTCCAGCTTTACGTTGATGGACGACATTACAAATACTTCTGACCTACGCCATGGAGACCCAGCTCAAGGCTCCAGTTCTAGCCAAGACCAGTCTCGGATGGACAACCCCATGACGTCCCAAGTTCCCGACGACAATGACGACTCATTCTTCGACTTGCGCGCAGACGATCCTGTTCAAGGAAACAACTTTGCCTTTACACCTACTCAGCTGCATAAACTCTTGACCGCCAGGAGTCTACCTGCTCTTCGCGCCTTTGGCGGTTTGCTAGGCTTAGCCGCTGGCCTTCGTACCGATATCTCGACCGGATTAAGCGTCGACGAAACAAATCTTGAGGGTACCATCACATTTGACGAGGCCGTAGCTTCCGGCAGTGGTGAGCGTCCTCCTGTGTTGTCTTCAGCTTCTCCTCCGCCGTCACCGCCGCTCTTAGCCAACGGTCTCTTCGAACATCGTGATAATCACTTCATCGATCGAAAACGAGTATTTGGGGATAATCGTCTTCCTCAAATAGCACAAAAGTCCTTTTTGAGATTGTTATGGATCGCTTTCAACGACAAACTCATCATACTCTTGACCATCTCTGCTTCCATATCACTCGCTATTGGTATTTACCAGTCCGTCGATCAGTCAATAGGTGCTTCGCGAGTTGAGTGGGTGGATGGTGTCACTATTGTTGTCGCTATTCTTGTCATCATCATAGCGAGCGCTGCCACCGACTGGCAAAAGAACTACAAGTTTAAAAAGGTCAATGAGCGTAAGCGGCAGAGGGATGTGGCAGTAGTTCGTTCTGGTAGGCTGCAACGCATCTCTGTCCAAGATGTCGTTGTTGGCGATATTCTACACCTCGAGGCAGGCGATGTAGTTGCTGTGGATGGTGTCCTTGTACAGGCTTCAAGTCTCCAGATGAATGAATCCTCTATATCTGGAGAGCCAGACCTCGTCCATAAGACAGTGCCCAACCCAAATTCTGTCCATGCCGCCCGGGCTGATCCCTTTATTCTGAGCGGAACTACTGTCGCCCGTGGTGTCGGCTCTTATCTCGTTACTGCTGTTGGTGTCAACTCAACCTACGGCCGTGTTCTCATGTCATTGAGAGACGACGTTGAAGAAACACCACTCCAAGCCAAACTTGGTCGTCTTGGCAAGCAACTCATCGTTATCGGTGGTATCGCCGGCTCTATATTCTTCCTCGTTCTCTTCATCCGTTATCTGGTCACCCTCGGCAGTGTCACTGGCGGACCGTCTCAGAAAGCTGAAGACTTTTTGCATATTCTGATCCTCTCAATTACCGTCGTTGTCATCACTGTCCCGGAAGGCTTGGCTCTCAATGTCACTATTGCACTGGCATTTGCTACAAAGCGCATGCTTAGAGATAACAACCTGGTGCGGCTGATTCGATCATGCGAAATCATGGGAAACGCGACATCTATCTGCTCAGATAAGACAGGTACTCTGACCCAGAACAAGATGACTGTCGTCGCTGGACGTATTGGTCTCGAGTCTTACTTTGACGACACCGACCTTGTCATACCCGACCCTGATTCATCCATGTCGCGCGCCTCGACCATCAAGTGCGACAGTTCGATCGATGTTGCAAAGTCACTTTCCCCAGAGGCTAGGAGACTGATCAAGGACAGTATCGCTATCAACTCTACTGCCTTTGAAGCCCACGATTCTAGTTCTGCCCTTTTTATGGGCTCGGGCACTGAGACAGCTCTGTTGCACTTTAGCCGTCAGCATCTAGGTATGGGCTCACTGGCTGAGGAGAGAGCCAATTCCCCCATCGTCGCTATTCTTCCCTTTGACTCATCCCGGAAGTGGATGGCGGTGTTGGTCAAGATCTCGGAAGGTCGATATCGGCTTCTAGTCAAGGGAGCTGCAGAGGTTGTGTTTGAATACTGCGCGTTTATCATCTCAGATCCAACTTTTAGGACGCCAATTGTGCGTCTCTCAGAGACTGACCGTATAAGCTATGCCAACACAATCGAGGACTATGCAAACAGAATGCTACGGCCAGTCGCCATGGCATACCGGGATTTCAGCGAACAGGATGTCTTTGACGGCCCAGAAGATGACCCTGATACTATCAACCTGGAATGGTTAGCTTCTGGCTTGACTTTTATCGGCGCCTTTGGCATCCGTGACCCATTGCGCCCCGAGGTTGTGGAATCTGTTCGACAGTGCCAAGAAGCTGGAGTATTCGTCAGAATGGTTACTGGCGATAATTTTCTGACGGCCAAGGCCATCGCGGCAGAATGTGGTATCTATACGGCTGGCGGTATTGCAATGGACGGACCAACATTTCGGGATCTGACGCCTGCGCAACTCGATGCTGTTATTCCAAGACTACAAGTACTAGCACGGTCAAGCCCAGAAGACAAGTTGCTTCTTGTATCTCATTTGAAGCGAATGAACGAGACGGTAGCGGTAACAGGCGATGGTACCAACGACGGCCTTGCCCTCAAGGCTGCAGATGTCGGTTTCGCCATGGGTGTGCAAGGCACCGAGGTGGCCAAAGAAGCTGCTTCCATCATCCTTCTTGACGACAACTTTGCTTCAATTGTCAAGGCCCTGGGTTGGGGCCGTAGCGTAAATGACTCTGTCAAGAAGTTTTGCCAGGTAAGACGCCTCAAGTCGATATGTCTGAATGAGAGACTAATGGCCGATAACAGTTTCAATTCACCATCAACATTACTGCAGGCATAATCACAGTTGTCTCTGAACTTGTAGGTGATGCCGTGTTTACCGTGGTTCAATTGCTCTGGATCAACTTGATCATGGATATCTTTGCTTCGCTCGGTTATGCCACTGACCACCCATCCCCGGACTTTCTCAAGAGGAAGCCCGAGCCTCGTAACGCACCCATCATCTCCATAACCATGTGGAAGATGATTATTTGCCAAGCTATTTACCAGTTAGCAGTTGTCTTTGCTGTTCATTATGCTGGCTGGGACATGTTCAACCCAGATACCGAGTTTGAGATTGAGAAGCTTCAGACGCTGGTGCTCAACATTTACGTGTGGATGCAGTTCTTCAACCAGCACAACTGTCGACGCGTGGATAACAAGCTGGACATTTGGTATCAGGGCATCCTACGTAACCCGTGGTTTATCGGGGTGCAGCTTATTACTGTGGCTGGTCAATTCATCATCGTCTTCAAAGGAGGCGAAGCGTTTGATACAACGCCGATTACAGGTGCACAGTGGGGATGGAGTATACTCTTTGGCGTTATGTCTATTCCACTGGGTGCTTTGATTCGGCAGATCCCGGATAGTCTGGTTCAGAACCTCTTTACACTAATCGCTACCTGCTGGTCCGCGATGTGGCGACCGCTCCGCAACTCTTTCTCGAGGCTGTTTAGCTGTTTTAGACGTAAGAAGAGTGGCGACGAGGAACAAGAGCAACAGCCAGAGCACGAGATGGGTCCCGTCGAGAACATACTTCACATGATGCACCTTACTTCTGAGCCTGGGGAAGATGAGACTCCGATGACACAAGAACAAAGAGAAGCGCTGGAAAGCTCAGACCAGCGAAGACTAACAGAAAAGCGTACACGAGAGATCGACCTGCAGGGTTTGGTGGAAGTGGCCAAACTGGGGAGAGAACATGACGGCGCTATTCTGGAACTTCACCCCAAGACACTTAAGGATGATCCGATCCTCTGGACCAACCATGGCAAAAAGAGTACAGTGCCACCCAGTCAAAATGCCAAGTTCATGAAGTTTGTTCTGCTGGACAAGGCTTCACGATCTCGAGTTACAAGGAGTCCAGCATTGCAGAACCAAGCGCGACCTGCGCAACGGCAACCTGAGCGGCGAAGTTCGTGGAGACATCACTTGACATGGGAAGGGCTATTGAGATCCAAGAGACGATGAAAAGTTTCTGGATTAGCGATACATAAAGGCATCTTAGAGGGATAACGGTACATAGTACACGGGTACAGATAGATACCAGGTTTGAAATGACATTTTACGATTTTATGACGGGTAAAGGGAACCATGATACCAATATAAGTGGCATTTATTGCAAGATTAATAACCTCATCATCTGCAAAGTGCTTGATTGCCGTGATATAGCTTGGTGATTATATACTTGGATAATATCTGTGAAACCTTGATATCAAAACTTTTAAGACCCTTAACTCCATACAGCAGACCCTTTTATTTTAACCTTGTAACCTGCTCGGGAACACTTTCAACGCCCAGCTTTCGACAATTACACACTCTTCATGACTTGATGATGGCCTCTTCAATAGCGCTCCCAACCTCCGCTCTAGGAATTCCCGATCCCCTCATCAGACAAACAGCCCGCTTAGCAAGAGCAGTCACAAGTACCGGTATACTCAACCGCACTGTCACAGGACTGGGCTTGGGCTGCGTCGGAAACGAGAAGCAATTAACAAAACTCCAGCTCTCGGGCTGTCTGGATACGACGCCCGCAATGTTGGGCATGGGCGAATTGTTTAGATCGAGCTCTAGAGTCTCGGCATCAACGACTCGAGCGCCAAGTGCGAGAAGCTGTTTTTCTACACCGGCGATGCTGAAGAAGCGTGAGAAGTGATCAATACGTGACCCAGCGGGCTGTGAAGGCCAGGGCCACTCCATGTTATCCATTGAAGTGGGGGTGAGTTCGTCTCGCGAAAAGACATATTGTCCGTATCTCCCATACGGCAGATCGATAACGCGATGCATCTCATGTCGTCCTGGACCGAGCAGCCAGCGCAACCGAGTGAGCATCTCATCCTTCGCGTGGCCCTTGACAGGACGGCTGAAGATGCGTGCTTGAGGGAGGGAGATAGTGCCGGGGGCGGGAGGGTCGGCGAGGAGGTGAAAGGCGCTTTTTAGGGAGGTGTAGGCGATGCGGAAAGTGAAGAAGGATGGTGATGGGG